>JAXIVJ010008517.1:0-2500 GCA_036785665.1 Chirona hameri
CTGGTTATCTCTGAATTTGGACGCTTTTGCGTTTTGACCCCAAAATGTATTGTTTTGGGGGGTGGAAAATGCCCACAAAAATCGAATTTTTCAAAGATATGAAAAAAGGAATAAGTGTCAGAAAACCACATATGGGAAACTACCATACCAAATTTCAGATTGATATCACCATTTTTAACTGACGTATGACATCTAAAGTATGGGGTAACTCATGACGTCATATTTCAAAAAAAGTTTTTTGTTCTTTTTTGACCAGATACAAACAAATAAATGGCACCACTGTATTTCTGAGACAAAACTAGTCTAGAAACATGCCTTTGTTATTTATATTTATCAATTAAAACTTTGACTTTCAGTGACCTGAACTTGACCTGAACTTAACATTAACGTCACGTAAATTAAGTCAGGTGGTACAATGACTATCACGAATTATATATCGAATTATACGTGGAAGATAAATCATTAAACATGTCTTGCATGACTTTCGTAGACATTTTAAGCATAGTGACTTTTTCTGACCTGACCTTGACCTTGACCTTGGCCAACAATCTAACTTGAGGTCATGTGGGATGTTTATTCATACCTTTGGCAGCACTTTGGGTGATCAGGGTCGAAATTGAAGGCTTTGGATGGAAAATATGGCCCATAAGCTCAAAATACGTCGATTTTGACCCTTGACCCTGACCGTGACCTGACGTTTGACTTCACTTTGACATTTTGAGTATGCTTGAGATCATCTCATTGAGAGATTTCGATTGCCGCCTCTGTGCGTCTCGCTGCAATCTTTGGTTCTGAAGATAACCAGGGAGGCGTTTAACGCCCCCCCCCCCACCCCCCACAGCCCCCCAGTCAATGGCGTTCGGCTGAGACCCCAGTCAATGCCGGGTTAAGTGTCACGGGGCTCCTTGAATTGCATCGAGTATCATAGTTTTCTATCATATTTTCATAGTTATCATACTATCATATTATCATATTTCTATTATAGTTTTCAAGTTATTGAAAAAATCCTGGAGGGGGGGGGGGGGCAGATTCTGCCCCCCCCCCCCATCGGGGCGCGAGTTAACTGTCACCGGGGCTGCTTGAATTGCATCAGGTGCGCTGTTTTGTCTCTCATTGAAAGAAAAGGATGCATACAAACTTCAAATTCAATCACTAGAGAGAAAAAAAACTCCGTTTTCATGAAGTTTTCTCCTAAGAACATTGTTTTTCACGTTCAGTGCAGGAACGAGCGGAGGGGAGGGGGCATACTTGTATTGCAATCCCCTCCCAGATTCCTGGGGGATTTGCCCCTGATGCCCCCTGGATCCGCTAGTACCAGCAATTACCGCCAAGGAGAGCCTCTGCCCAGACACTTTAATCTAATTCATTTTCCTATTTTCCTAAATTTGTATAAGCAATTGCGAAAGTGCGCGAAATTTTCCGGTTTTTGACTGTGGATAGCTGTATTTTGACTGCTGCAAAGAAGTTGTATGATTGTACGATAAATAGGGAACGCGCGGGGGGGCATACTTGTATTGAATTCCCCCCCCCCCCCCCCAGATTCCTGCGGGGGGGGGGGGGCATTTTCCCTGATGCCCCACCCCTTGGATCTGCCACTGAACCCAATCACCGAAATGAGCATATGAGAAATGAGCATGTGTATTCCGACGCTGTACCTTCAGTCTTCAGTTTTCAGAAGATGCAAAATTAAAACAAGCAAATCACATCACTTGACTAAATGTTAGAAGGCCACTTTTATGAGTATCCTGCGACCCCATACGAGGCCTTGTGACGTCATTAAATTATATTTACTGTTGTGATTTGTGAATGAAAACTGAATAATTGTACCCAGTTATGTTTTGAGTGTTGTATTTCAACGATGTTGTACTCATTTATTTAATGTTTTTACACATTTCCTTGTGAAAATGGAAATTGTATCATTCCAATACAATATCCCAAGCTTCAGAATAAAAATCCCAAGGTCTCAAGGCAGGAGGCAGAATCCCAAGATCTTGGGACAAATCCCAAGGTGTGGTCACGCTGACTGCAACTCTTCCTGCCCCGCCCCGCTGGGCGGTGAGTGGTGCAGCCGTGCAGGGGCGCTATCGGCCGAGCCACGGACCGAGCTAACCACGTCAGCCGGCACACCGGCCGAGTTGATGTGGCGCGCACCACCCATGTGCGTAACCACCACTGGGGACGGGGGCACGCGTCCCCCCCCCCCCCCCCCTCCCCAACATTTTCGGATTTTAACATTACGCCTATGGACGTTGCATGGAAAGGATCAATTTCAAAGTGCCTCCGCCCCCCCCCCCCCCCCTACTTTCGGAAGGTGGTTACGCCCATGGCAGCATCCTGCAGCTGCGACAGACGGCAACGTGAGCCCGTGATGAAACTGTGTCAGTGGCTTCGCGCTGCCGCCACCCAGCGTCACGGCTTCGTGTCGCGACTCGACTCCCCCCCCCCCTCAGACAAAGACGCCTCTGGCGAGCGGCGAACTCCCGCCCCCCCCCCCTCAGAC
>JAXIVJ010008517.1:27500-35000 GCA_036785665.1 Chirona hameri
ATCATCATCATCATCATCATCATCATCATCATCATCATCATCATCATCATCATCATCATCATCATCATCATCATCATCATGCCCGGAGGCGGTGTTGTACCGCCTCCGGGCATACCACACCGCCTCCGGGCATACAACACTGCCTCCGGGCATACTACACCGCCTCCGGGCATACCACACCGCCTCCGGGCATACAACACCGCCTCCGGGCATACTACACCGCCTCCGGGCATACCACACCGCCTCCGGGCATATAACACCGCCTCCGGGCATACAACACCGCCTCCGGGCATACCACACCGCCGCCGGGCATACAACACCGCCTCCGGGCATACCACACCGTCTCACGTCATCATCAGCAACATCATCAGCAACATCATCAGCAACATCATCAGCAACATCATCCTCAGCAAAGTCATCATCAGCAACATCATCATCAGCAACATCATCATCATCATCATCATCATCATCATCATCATCATCACCATCATCATCATCATCATCATCATCATCATCATCATCATCATCATCATCATCATCATCATCATCATCATCATCATCATCATCATCATCATCATGCCCGGAGGCGGTGTTGTACCGCCTCCGGGCATACCACACCGCCTCCGGGCATACAACACCGCCTCCGGGCATACTACACCGCCTCCGGGCATACAACACCGCCTCCGGGCATACAACACCGCCTCCGGGCACACTACACCGCCTCCGGGCATACCACACCGCCTCCGGGCATACAACACTGCCTCCGGGCATACCACACCGTCTCACGTCATCATCAGCAACATCATCAGCAACATCATCAGCAACATCATCAGCAACATCACCAGCAACATCATCATCAACATCATCAGCAACATCATCAGCAACATCATCAGCAACATCATCATCAACATCATCATCAACATCATCATCAACATCATCATCAACATCAATATCATCATCAACATCATCATCAACATCATCATCAACATCATCAACAACATCATCATCAACATCATCATCAACATCATCATCAAAATCATCAGCAACATCATCATCAACATCATCAGCAACATCATCAACAACATCATCATCAGCAACATCATCATCAGCAACATCCTCATCAGCAACATCATCATCAGCAACATCATCATCAGCAACATCATCATCAGCAACATCCTCATCAGCAACATCATCATCAGCAACATCATCCTCAGCAACATCATCATCAGCAACATCATCATCATCAACATTATCATCATCATCATCATCATCATCATCATCATCATCATCATCATCATCATCATCATCATCATCATCATCATCATCATCATCATCATCATCATCATCATCATCATCATCATCATCATCATCATCATCATCATCATCATCATGCCCGGAGGCGGTGTTGTACCGCCTCCGGGCATACCACACCGCCTCCGGGCATACAACACCGCCTCCGGGCATACTACACCGCCTCCGGGCATACCACACCGCCTCCGGGCATACAACACCGCCTCCGGGCATACTACACCTCCTCCGGGCATACCACACCGCCTCCGGGCATATAACACCGCCTCCGGGCATACAACACCGCCTCCGGGCATACCACACCGTCTCACGTCATCATCAGCAACATCATCAGCAACATCATCAGCAACATCATCAGCAACATCATCCTCAGCAACATCATCATCAGCAACATCATCATCATCATCATCATCATCATCATCATCATCATCATCATCATCATCATCATCATCATGCCCGGAGGAAGTGTTGTACCGCCTCCGGGCATACCACACCGCCTCCGGGCATACAACACCGCCTCCGGGCATACTACACCGCCTCCGGGCATACCACACCGCCTCCGGGCATACAACACCGCCTACGGGCATACTACACCGCCTCCGGGCATACCACACCGCCTCCGGGCATACAACACCGCCTCCGGGCATACAACACCGCCTCCGGGCATACAACACCGCATCCGGGCACACCACACCGTCTCACGTCATCATCAGCAACATCATCAGCAACATCATCAGCAACATCATCAGCAACATCACCAGCAACATCATCATCAACATCATCAGCAACATCATCAGCAACATCATCAGCAACATCATCAGCAACATCATCAGCAACATCATCATCAACATCATCATCAACATCATCATCAACATCAACATCATCAACAACATCATCATCAACATCATCATCAACATCATCATCAACATCATCATCAACATCATCATCAACATCATCATCAACATCATCAGCAACATCATCAGCAACATCATCATCAACATCATCAGCAACATCATCAACAACATCATCATCAGCAACATCATCATCAGCAACATCCTCATCAGCAACATCATCATCAGCAACATCATCCTCAGCAACATCATCATCAGCAACATCATCATCAGCAACATCATCATCATCATCATCATCATCATCATCATCATCATCATCATCATCATCATCATAATCATCATAATCATCATCATCATCATCATCATCATCATCATCATCATCATCATCATCATCATCATCATCATCATCATCATCATCATCATCATCATCATCATCATCATCATCATCATCATCATCACCATCATCATCATCATCATCATCATCATCATCATCATCATCATCATCATCATCATCATCATCATCATCATCATCATCATCATCATGCCCGGAGGTGGTGTTGTACCGCCTCCGGGCATACCACACCGCCTCCGGGCATACAACACCGCCTCCGGGCATACTACACCGCCTCCGGGCATACCACACCGCCTCCGGGCCTACAACACCGCTTCCGGGCATACTACACCGCCTCCGGGCATACCACACCGCCTCCGGGCATACAACACCGCCTCCGGGCAAACAACACCGCCTCCGGGCATACAACACCGCCTCCGGGCATACAACACCGCCTCCGGGCATACCACACCGTCTCACGTCATCATCAGCAACATCATCAGCAACATCATCAGCAACATCATCAGCAACATCACCAGCAACATCATCATGAACATCATCAGCAACATCATCAGCAACATCATCAGCAACATCATCAGCAACATCATCATCAACATCATCATCAACATCATCATCAACATGAACATCATCATCAACATCATCATCAACATCATCATCAACATTATCATCAACATCATCATCAACATCATCATCAACATCATCATCAACATCATCAGCAACATCATCATCAACATCATCATCAACATCATCAGCAACATCATCAACAACATCATCATCAGCAACATCATCATCAGCAACATCCTCATCAGCAACATCATCATCAGCAACATAATCCTCAGCAACATCATCATCAGCAACATCATCATCAGCAACATCATCATCATCATCATCATCATCATCATCATCATCATCATCATCATCATCATCATCATCATAATCATTATAATCATCATCATCATCATCATCATCATCATCATCATCATCATCATCATCATCATCATCATCATCATCATCATCATCATCATCATCATCATCATCATCATCATCATGCCCGGAGGCGGTGTTGTACCGCCTCCGGGCATACCACACCGCCTCCGGGCATACAACACCGCCTCCGGGCATACTACACCGCCTCCGGGCATACCACACCGCCTCCGGGCATACAACACCGCCTCCGGGCATACTGCACCGCCTCCGGGCATACCACACCGCCTCCGGGCATACAACACCGCCTCCGGGCAAACAACACCGCCTCCGGGCATACCACACCGCCTCCGGGCATACAACACCGCCTCCGGGCATACTACACCGCCTCCAGGCATACCACACCGCCTCCGGGCATACAACACCGCCTCCGGGCATACTACACCGCCTCCGGGCATACCACACCGCCTCCGGGCATACAACACCGCCTCCGGGCATACTACACCGCCTCCGGGCATACCACACCGCCTCCGGGCATACAACACCGCCTCCGGGCATACAACACCGCCTCCGGGCATACAACACCGCCTCCGGGCATACCACACCGTCTCACGTCATCATCATCATCATCATCATCATCATCATAATCATCATCATCACCATCATCATCATCATCATCATCATCATCATCATCATCATCATCATCATCATCATCATCATCATCATCATCATCATCATCATCATCATCATCATCATCATGCCCGGAGGCGGTGTTGTACCGCCTCCGGGCATACCACACCGCCTCCGGGCATACAACACCGCCTCCGGGCATACTACACCGCCTCCGGGCATACCACACCCCCTCCGGGCATACAACACCGCCTCCGGGCATACTACACCGCCTCCGGGCATACCACACCACCTCCGGGCATACAACACCGCCTTCGGGCATACTACACCGCCTCCGGGCATACCACACCGCCTCCGGGCATACAACACCGCCTCCGGGAATACAACACCGCCTCCGGGCATACAACACCGCCTCCGGGCATACAACACCGCCTCCGGGCATACCACACCGTCTCACGTCATCATCAGCAACATCATCAGCAACATAATCAGCAACACCATCAGCAACATCACCAGCAACATCATCATCAACATCATCAGCAACATCATCAGCAACATCATCAGCAACATCAACATCAACATCATCATCAACATCATCATCAACATCATCATCAACATCAACATCATCATCAACATCATCATCAACATAATTATCAACATCATCATCAACATCATCAACAAAATCATCATCAACATCATCATCAACATCATCATCAACATCATCATCAACATCATCAGCAACATCATCAGCAACATCATCATCAACATCATCAGCAACATCATCAACAACATCATCATCAGCAACATCATCATCAGCAACAACATCATCAGCAACATCCTCATCAGCAACATCATCATCAGCAACATCATCCTCAGCAACATCATCATCAGCAACATCATCATCAGCAACATCATCATCATCATCATCATCATCATCATCATCATCATGCCCAGAGGCGGTGTTGTACCGCCTCCGGGCATACCACACCGCCTCCGGGCATACAACACCGCCTCCGGGCATACTACACCGCCTCCGGGCATACCACACCGCCTCCGGGCATACAAGACCGCCTCTGGGCATACTACACCGCCTCCGGGCATACAACACCGCCTCCGGGCATACAACACCGGCTCCGGGCATACCACACCGCTTCCGGGCATACAACACCACCTCCGGGCATACAACACCGCCTCCGGGCATACCACACCGTCTCACGTCATCATCAGCAACATCATCAGCAACATCATCAGCAACATCACCAGCAACATCACCAGCAACATCATCATCAACATCATCAGCAACATCATCAGCAACATCATCAGCAACATCATCAGCAACATCTTCATCAACATCATCATCAACATCATCATCAACATCAACATCATCATCAACATCATCATCAACATCATCATCAACATCATCATCAACATCATCATCAACATCATCATCAACATCATCATCAACATCATCATCAACATCATCAGCAACATCATCAGCAACATCATCATCAACATCATCATCAACATCATCAACAACATCATCATCAGCAACATCATCATCAGAAACATCCTCATCAGCAACATCCTCATCAGCAACATCATCATCAGCAACATCATCCTCAGCAACATCATCATCAGCAACATCATCATCAGCAACATCATCATCATCATCATCATCATCATCATCATCATCATCATCATCATCATCATCATCATCATCATCATCATCATCATCATCATCATCATCATCATCATCATCATCATCATCATCATCATCATCATCATCATCATCATCATCATCATCATCATCATCATCATCATCATCATCATCATCATCATCATCATCATCATCATCATCATCATCATCATCATCATCATCATCATCATCATCATCATCATCATCATCATCATCATCATCATCATCATCATCATCATCATCATCATCATGCCCGGAGGCGGTGTTGTACCGCCTCCGGGCATACCAAACCGCCTCCGGGCATACAACACCGCCTCCGGGCATACTACACCGCCTCCGGGCATACCACACCGCCTCCGGGCATACAACACCGCCTCCGGGCATACTACACCGCCTCCGGGCATACCACACCGCCTCCGGGCATACAACACCGCCTCCGGGCATACAACACCGCCTCCGGGCATACCACACCGCCTCCGGGCATACAACACCGCCTCCGGGCATACAACACCGCCTCCGGGCATACCACACCGTATCACGTCATCATCAGCAACATCATCAGCAACATCATCAGCAACATCATCAGCAACATCACCAGCAACATCATCATCAACATCATCAGCAACATCATCAGCAACATCATCAGCAACATCATCAGCAACATCATCATCAACATCATCAGCAACATCATCAACAACATCATCATCAGCAACATCATCATCAGCAACATCATCATCAGCAACATCATCATCAGCAACATCATCATCAGCAACATCATCCTCAGCAACATCATCATCAGCAACATCATCATCAGCAACATCAACATCATCAGCAACATCATCAGCAACATCATCAGCAACATCTTCATCAACATCATCAGCAACATCATCAACAACATCATCATCAGTAACATCATCATCAGCAACATCATCATCAGCAACATCCTCATCAGCAACATCATCATCAGCAACATCATCCTCAGCAACATCATCATCAGCAACATCATCATCATCATCATCATCATCATCATCATCATGCCCGGAGGCGGTGTTGTACCGCCTCCGGGCATACCACACCGCCTCCGGGCATACAACACCGCCTCCGGGCATACTACACCGCCGCCGGGCATACCACACCGCCTCCGGGCATACAACACCGCCTCCGGGCATACTACACCGTCTCCGGGCATACCACACCGCCTCCGGGCTTACAACACCGCCTCCGGGCATACAACACCGCCTCCGGGCATACCACACCGCCTCCGGGCATACAACACCACCTCCGGGCATACAACACCGCCTCCGGGCATACCACACCGTCTCACGTCATCATCAGCAACATCATCAGCAACATCATCAGCAACATCACCAGCAACATCATCATCTACATCATCAGCAACATCATCAGCAACATAATCAGCAACATCATCAGCAACATCATCATCAACATCATCATCAACATCATCATCAACATAAACATCATCATCAACATCATCATCAACATCATCATCAACATCATCATCAACATCATCATCAACATCATCATCAACATCATCATCAACATCATCATCAACATCATCGTCAACATCATCATCAACATCATCAGCAACATCATCAGCAACATCATCATCAACATCATCAGCAACATCATCAACAACATCATCATCAGCAACATCATCATCAGCAACATCATCATCAGCAACATCATCATCAGCAACATTCTCATCAGCAACATCATCA
>JAXIVJ010008517.1:40000-50000 GCA_036785665.1 Chirona hameri
GCAACATCATCAACAACATCATCATCAGCAACATCATCATCAGCAACATCCTCATCAGCAACATCCTCATCAGCAACATCATCATCAGCAACATCATCCTCAGCAACATCATCATCAGCAACATAATCATCAGCAACATCATCATCATCATCATCATCATCATCATCATCATCATCATCATCATCATCATCATCATCATCATCATCATCATCATCATCATCATCATCATCATCATCATCATCATCATCATCATCATGCCCGGAGGCGGTGTTGTACCGCCTCCGGGCATACCACACCGCCTCCGGGCATACAACACTGCCTCCGGGCATACTACACCGCCTCCGGGCATACCACACCGCCTCCGGGCATACAACACCGCCTCCGGGCATACTACACCGCCTCCGGGCATACCACACCGCCTCCGGGCATATAACACCGCCTCCGGGCATACAACACCCCCTCCGGGCATACCACACCGCCTCCGGGCATACAACACCGCCTCCGGGCATACCACACCGTCTCACGTCATCATCAGCAACATCATCAGCAACATCATCAGCAACATCATTAGCAACATCATCCTCAGCAAAGTCATCATCAGCAACATCATCATCAGCAACATCATCATCATCATCATCATCATCATCATCATCATCATCACCATCATCATCATCATCATCATCATCATCATCATCATCATCATCATCATCATCATCATCATCATCATCATCATCATCATCATCATCATCATCATGCCCGGAGGCGGTGTTGTACCGCCTCCGGGCATACCACACCGCCTCCGGGCATACAACACCGCCTCCGGGCATACTACACCGCCTCCGGGCATACAACACCGCCTCCGGGCATACAACACCGCCTCCGGGCACACTACACCGCCTCCGGGCATACCACACCGCCTCCGGGCATACAACACTGCCTCCGGGCATACCACACCGTCTCACGTCATCATCAGCAACATCATCAGCAACATCATCAGCAACATCATCAGCAACATCACCAGCAACATCATCATCAACATCATCAGCAACATCATCAGCAACATCATCAGCAACATCATCATCAACATCATCATCAACATCATCATCAACATCATCATCAACATCAATATCATCATCAACATCATCATCAACATCATCATCAACATCATCAACAACATCATCATCAACATCATCATCAACATCATCATCAAAATCATCAGCAACATCATCAGCAACATCATCAACAACATCATCATCAGCAACATCATCATCAGCAACATCCTCATCAGCAACATCATCATCAGCAACATCATCATCAGCAACATCATCATCAGCAACATCCTCATCAGCAACATCATCATCAGCAACATCATCCTCAGCAACATCATCATCAGCAACATCATCATCATCAACATTATCATCATCATCATCATCATCATCATCATCATCATCATCATCATCATCATCATCATCATCATCATCATCATCATCATCATCATCATCATCATCATCATCATCATCATCATCATCATCATCATCATCATCATCATCATCATCATCATGCCCGGAGGCGGTGTTGTACCGCCTCCGGGCATACCACACCGCCTCCGGGCATACAACACCGCCTCCGGGCATACTACACCGCCTCCGGGCATACCACACCGCCTCCGGGCATACAACACCGCCTCCGGGCATACTACACCTCCTCCGGGCATACCACACCGCCTCCGGGCATATAACACCGCCTCCGGGCATACAACACCGCCTCCGGGCATACCACACCGTCTCACGTCATCATCAGCAACATCATCAGCAACATCATCAGCAACATCATCAGCAACATCATCCTCAGCAACATCATCATCAGCAACATCATCATCATCATCATCATCATCATCATCATCATCATCATCATCATCATCATCATCATCATGCCCGGAGGAAGTGTTGTACCGCCTCCGGGCATACCACACCGCCTCCGGGCATACAACACCGCCTCCGGGCATACTACACCGCCTCCGGGCATACCACACCGCCTCCGGGCATACAACACCGCCTACGGGCATACTACACCGCCTCCGGGCAAACCACACCGACTCCGGGCATACAACACCGCCTCCGGGCATACAACACCGCCTCCGGGCATACAACACCGCATCCGGGCATACCACACCGTCTCACGTCATCATCAGCAACATCATCAGCAACATCATCAGCAACATCATCAGCAACATCACCAGCAACATCATCATCAACATCATCAGCAACATCATCAGCAACATCATCAGCAACATCATCAGCAACATCATCAGCAACATCATCATCAACATCATCATCAACATCATCATCAACATCAACATCATCAACAACATCATCATCAACATCATCATCAACATCATCATCAACATCATCATCAACATCATCATCAACATCATCATCAACATCATCAGCAACATCATAAGCAACATCATCATCAACATCATCAGCAACATCATCAACAACATCATCATCAGCAACATCATCATCAGCAACATCCTCATCAGCAACATCATCATCAGCAACATCATCCTCAGCAACATCATCATCAGCAACATCATCATCAGCAACATCATCATCATCATCATCATCATCATCATCATCATCATCATCATCATCATCATCATAATCATCATAATCATCATCATCATCATCATCATCATCATCATCATCATCATCATCATCATCATCATCATCATCATCATCATCATCATCATCATCATCATCATCATCATCATCATCATCACCATCATCATCATCATCATCATCATCATCATCATCATCATCATCATCATCATCATCATCATCATCATCATCATCATCATCATGCCCGGAGGTGGTGTTGTACCGCCTCCGGGCATACCACACCGCCTCCGGGCATACAACACCGCCTCCGGGCATACTACACCGCCTCCGGGCATACCACACCGCCTCCGGGCCTACAACACCGCTTCCGGGCATACTACACCGCCTCCGGGCATACCACACCGCCTCCGGGCATACAACACCGCCTCCGGGCATACAACACCGCCTCCGGGCATACAACACCGCCTCCGGGCATACAACACCGCCTCCGGGCATACCACACCGTCTCACGTCATCATCAGCAACATCATCAGCAACATCATCAGCAACATCATCAGCAACATCACCAGCAACATCATCATGAACATCATCAGCAACATCATCAGCAACATCATCAGCAACATCATCAGCAACATCATCATCAACATCATCATCAACATCATCATCAACATGAACATCATCATCAACATCATCATCAACATCATCATCAACATTATCATCAACATCATCATCAACATCATCATCAACATCATCATCAACATCATCAGCAACATCATCATCAACATCATCATCAACATCATCAGCAACATCATCAACAACATCATCATCAGCAACATCATCATCAGCAACATCCTCATCAGCAACATCATCATCAGCAACATAATCCTCAGCAACATCATCATCAGCAACATCATCATCAGCAACATCATCATCATCATCATCATCATCATCATCATCATCATCATCATCATCATCATCATCATAATCATTATAATCATCATCATCATCATCATCATCATCATCATCATCATCATCATCATCATCATCATCATCATCATCATCATCATCATCATCATCATCATCATCATGCCCGGAGGCGGTGTTGTACCGCCTCCGGGCATACCACACCGCCTCCGGGCATACAACACCGCCTCCGGGCATACTACACCGCCTCCGGGCATACCACACCGCCTCCGGGCATACAAGACCGCCTCCGGGCATACTACACCGCCTCCGGGCATACAACACCGCCTCCGGGCATACAACACCGGCTCCGGGCATACCACACCGCTTCCGGGCATACAACACCACCTCCGGGCATACAACACCGCCTCCGGGCATACCACACCGTCTCACGTCATCATCAGCAACATCATCAGCAACATCATCAGCAACATCACCAGCAACATCACCAGCAACATCATCATCAACATCATCAGCAACATCATCAGCAACATCATCAGCAACATCATCAGCAACATCTTCATCAACATCATCATCAACATCATCATCAACATCAACATCATCATCAACATCATCATCAACATCATCATCAACATCATCATCAACATCATCATCAACATCATCATCAACATCATCATCAACATCATCATCAACATCATCAGCAACATCATCAGCAACATCATCATCAACATCATCATCAACATCATCAACAACATCATCATCAGCAACATCATCATCAGAAACATCCTCATCAGCAACATCCTCATCAGCAACATCATCATCAGCAACATCATCCTCAGCAACATCATCATCAGCAACATCATCATCAGCAACATCATCATCATCATCATCATCATCATCATCATCATCATCATCATCATCATCATCATCATCATCATCATCATCATCATCATCATCATCATCATCATCATCATCATCATCATCATCATCATCATCATCATCATCATCATCATCATCATCATCATCATCATCATCATCATCATCATCATCATCATCATCATCATCATCATCATCATCATCATCATCATCATCATCATCATCATCATCATCATCATCATCATCATCATCATCATCATCATGCCCGGAGGCGGTGTTGTACCGCCTCCGGGCATACCAAACCGCCTCCGGGCATACAACACCGCCTCCGGGCATACTACACCGCCTCCGGGCATACCACACCGCCTCCGGGCATACAACACCGCCTCCGGGCATACTACACCGCCTCCGGGCATACCACACCGCCTCCGGGCATACAACACCGCCTCCGGGCATACAACACCGCCTCCGGGCATACCACACCGCCTCCGGGCATACAACACCGCCTCCGGGCATACAACACCGCCTCCGGGCATACCACACCGTCTCACGTCATCATCAGCAACATCATCAGCAACATCATCAGCAACATCATCATCAACATCACCAGCAACATCATCATCTACATCATCAGCAACATCATCAGCAACATCATCAGCAACATCATCAGCAACATCATCATCAACATCATCATCAACATCATCATCAACATCAACATCATCATCAACATCATCAACATCATCATCAACATCATCATCAACATCATCATCAACATCATCATCAACATCATCATCAACATCATCATCAACATCATCAACATTATCATCAACATCATCAGCAACATCATCAGCAACATCATCATCAACATCATCAGCAACATCATCAACAACATCATCATCAGCAACATCATCATCAGCAACATCCTCATCAGCAACATCCTCATCAGCAACATCATCATCAGCAACATCATCCTCAGCAACATCATCATCAGCAACATAATCATCAGCAACATCATCATCATCATCATCATCATCATCATCATCATCATCATCATCATCATCATCATCATCATCATCATCATCATCATCATCATCATCATCATCATCATCATCATCATCATCATCATCATCATCATCATCATCATCATCATCATCATGCCCGGAGGCGGTGTTGTACCGCCTCCGGGCATACCACACCGCCTCCGGGCATACAACACTGCCTCCGGGCATACTACACCGCCTCCGGGCATACCACACCGCCTCCGGGCATACAACACCGCCTCCGGGCATACTACACCGCCTCCGGGCATACCACACCGCCTCCGGGCATATAACACCGCCTCCGGGCATACAACACCGCCTCCGGGCATACCACACCGCCTCCGGGCATACAACACCGCCTCCGGGCATACCACACCGTCTCACGTCATCATCAGCAACATCATCAGCAACATCATCAGCAACATCATCAGCAACATCATCCTCAGCAAAGTCATCATCAGCAACATCATCATCAGCAACATCATCATCATCATCATCATCATCATCATCATCATCATCACCATCATCATCATCATCATCATCATCATCATCATCATCATCATCATCATCATCATCATCATCATCATCATCATCATCATCATCATCATCATCATCATGCCCGGAGGCGGTGTTGTACCGCCTCCGGGCATACCACACCGCCTCCGGGCATACAACACCGCCTCCGGGCATACTACACCGCCTCCGGGCATACAACACCGCCTCCGGGCATACAACACCGCCTCCGGGCACACTACACCGCCTCCGGGCATACCACACCGCCTCCGGGCATACAACACTGCCTCCGGGCATACCACACCGTCTCACGTCATCATCAGCAACATCATCAGCAACATCATCAGCAACATCATCAGCAACATCACCAGCAACATCATCATCAACATCATCAGCAACATCATCAGCAACATCATCAGCAACATCATCATCAACATCATCATCAACATCATCATCAACATCATCATCAACATCAATATCATCATCAACATCATCATCAACATCATCATCAACATCATCAACAACATCATCATCAACATCATCATCAACATCATCATCAAAATCATCAGCAACATCATCATCAACATCATCAGCAACATCATCAACAACATCATCATCAGCAACATCATCATCAGCAACATCCTCATCAGCAACATCCTCATCAGCAACATCATCATCAGCAACATCATCATCAGCAACATCCTCATCAGCAACATCATCATCAGCAACATCATCCTCAGCAACATCATCATCAGCAACATCATCATCATCAACATTATCATCATCATCATCATCATCATCATCATCATCATCATCATCATCATCATCATCATCATCATCATCATCATCATCATCATCATCATCATCATCATCATCATCATCATCATGCCCGGAGGCGGTGTTGTACCGCCTCCGGGCATACCACACCGCCTCCGGGCATACAACACCGCCTCCGGGCATACTACACCGCCTCCGGGCATACCACACCGCCTCCGGGCATACAACACCGCCTCCGGGCATACTACACCTCCTCCGGGCATACCACACCGCCTCCGGGCATATAACACCGCCTCCGGGCATACAACACCGCCTCCGGGCATACAACACCGCCTCCGGGCATACCACACCGTCTCACGTCATCATCAGCAACATCATCAGCAACATCATCAGCAACATCATCAGCAACATCATCCTCAGCAACATCATCATCAGCAACATCATCATCATCATCATCATCATCATCATCATCATCATCATCATCATCATCATCATCATCATCATGCCCGGAGGAAGTGTTGTACCGCCTCCGGGCATACCACACCGCCTCCGGGCATACAACACCGCCTCCGGGCATACTACACCGCCTCCGGGCATACCACACCGCCTCCGGGCATACAACACCGCCTACGGGCATACTACACCGCCTCCGGGCATACCACACCGCCTCCGGGCATACAACACCGCCTCCGGGCATACAACACCGCCTCCGGGCATACAACACCGCATCCGGGCATACCACACCGTCTCACGTCATCATCAGCAACATCATCAGCAACATCATCAGCAACATCATCAGCAACATCACCAGCAACATCATCATCAACATCATCAGCAACATCATCAGCAACATCATCAGCAACATCATCAGCAACATCATCAGCAACATCATCATCAACATCATCATCAACATCATCATCAACATCAACATCATCAACAACATCATCATCAACATCATCATCAACATCATCATCAACATCATCATCAACATCATCATCAACATCATCATCAACATCATCAGCAACATCATCAGCAACATCATCATCAACATCATCAGCAACATCATCAACAACATCATCATCAGCAACATCATCATCAGCAACATCCTCATCAGCAACATCATCATCAGCAACATCATCCTCAGCAACATCATCATCAGCAACATCATCATCAGCAACATCATCATCATCATCATCATCATCATCATCATCATCATCATCATCATCATCATCATAATCATCATAATCATCATCATCATCATCATCATCATCATCATCATCATCATCATCATCATCATCATCATCATCATCATCATCATCATCATCATCATCATCATCATCATCATCATCATCATCATCATCACCATCATCATCATCATCATCATCATCATCATCATCATCATCATCATCATCATCATCATCATCATCATCATCATCATCATCATCATGCCCGGAGGTGGTGTTGTACCGCCTCCGGGCATACCACACCGCCTCCGGGCATACAACACCGCCTCCGGGCATACTACACCGCCTCCGGGCATACCACACCGCCTCCGGGCCTACAACACCGCTTCCGGGCATACTACACCGCCTCCGGGCATACCACACCGCCTCCGGGCATACAACACCGCCTCCGGGCATACAACACCGCCTCCGGGCATACAACACCGCCTCCGGGCATACAACACCGCCTCCGGGCATACCACACCGTCTCACGTCATCATCAGCAACATCATCAGCAACATCATCAGCAACATCATCAGCAACATCACCAGCAACATCATCATGAACATCATCAGCAACATCATCAGCAACATCATCAGCAACATCATCAGCAACATCATCATCAACATCATCATCAACATCATCATCAACATGAACATCATCATCAACATCATCATCAACATCATCATCAACATTATCATCAACATCATCATCAACATCATCATCAACATCATCATCAACATCATCAGCAACATCATCATCAACATCATCATCAACATCATCAGCAACATCATCAACAACATCATCATCAGCAACATCATCATCAGCAACATCCTCATCAGCAACATCATCATCAGCAACATAATCCTCAGCAACATCATCATCAGCAACATCATCATCAGCAACATCATCATCATCATCATCATCATCATCATCATCATCATCATCATCATCATCATCATCATCATAATCATTATAATCATCATCATCATCATCATCATCATCATCATCATCATCATCATCATCATCATCATCATCATCATCATCATCATCATCATCATCATCATCATCATCATCATGCCCGGAGGCGGTGTTGTACCGCCTCCGGGCATACCACACCGCCTCCGGGCATACAACACCGCCTCCGGGCATACTACACCGCCTCCGGGCATACCACACCGCCTCCGGGCATACAACACCGCCTCCGGGCATACTGCACCGCCTCCGGGCATACCACACCGCCTCCGGGCATACAACACCGCCTCCGGGCAAACAACACCGCCTCCGGGCATACCACACCGCCTCCGGGCATACAACACCGCCTCCGGGCATACTACACCGCCTCCAGGCATACCACACCGCCTCCGGGCATACAACACCGCCTCCGGGCATACTACACCGCCTCCGGGCATACCACACCGCCTCCGGGCATACAACACCGCCTCCGGGCATACTACACCGCCTCCGGGCATACCACACCGCCTCCGGGCATACAACACCGCCTCCGGGCATACAACACCGCCTCCGGGCATACAACACCGCCTCCGGGCATACCACACCGTCTCACGTCATCATCATCATCATCATCATCATCATCATAATCATCATCATCACCATCATCATCATCATCATCATCATCATCATCATCATCATCATCATCATCATCATCATCATCATCATCATCATCATCATCATCATCATCATCATCATCATCATCATCATCATCATCATGCCCGGAGGCGGTGTTGTACCGCCTCCGGGCATACCACACCGCCTCCGGGCATACAACACCGCCTCCGGGCATACTACACCGCCTCCGGGCATACCACACCCCCTCCGGGCATACAACACCGCCTCCGGGCATACTACACCGCCTCCGGGCATACCACACCACCTCCGGGCATACAACACCGCCTTCGGGCATACTACACCGCCTCCGGGCATACCACACCGCCTCCGGGCATACAACACCGCCTCCGGGAATACAACACCGCCTCCGGGCATACAACACCGCCTCCGGGCATAC
>JAXIVJ010008518.1:0-55243 GCA_036785665.1 Chirona hameri
CTCCCGGCCGCCGGCCAGTCCGCAGACGGTGACACCTGGATAGGACCCTCCCGGCCGCCGCCAGCCCGCAGACGATGACACCTGGATAGTGGATAGGACCCTCCCGGCCGCCGGCCAGCCCGCAGACGGTGACACCTGGATAGTGGATAAGACCCTCCCGGCCGCCGGCCAGCCCGCAGACGGTGACACCTGGATAGGACCCTCCCGGCCGCCGGCCAGCCCGCAGACAGTGACACCTGGATAGGACCCTCCCGGCCGCCGGCCAGCCCGCAGACGATGACACCTGGATAGTGGATAGGACCCTCCCGGCCGCCGTCAGCCCGCAGACGGTGACACCTGGATAGTGGATAGGACCCTCCCGGCCGCCGGCCAGCCCGCAGACGGTGACACCTGGATAGGACCCTCCCGGCCGCCGCCAGCCCGCAGACGATGACACCTGGATAGTGGATAGGACCCTCCCGGCCGCCGGCCAGCCTGCAGACGGTGACACCTGGATAGTGGATAGGACCCTCCCGGCCGCCGGCCAGTCCGCAGACGGTGACACCTGCATAGTGGATAGGACCCTCCCGGCCGCCGGCCAGCCCGCAGACGGTGACACCTGGATAGGACCCTCCCGGCCGCCGCCAGCCCGCAGACGATGACACCTGGATAGTGGATAGGACCCTCCCGGCCGCCGGCCAGCCCGCAGACGGTGACACCTGGATAGTGGATAGGACCCTCCCGGCCGCCGGCCAGCCCGCAGACGGTGACACCTGGATAGTGGATAGGACCCTCCCGGTCGCCGGCCAGCCCGCAGACTGTGACACCTGGATAGGACCCTCCCGGCCGCCGGCCAGCCCGCAGACGGTGACACCTGGATAGTGGATAGGACCCTCCCGGCCGCCGGCCAGCCCGCAGACGGTGACACCTGGATAGGACCCTCCCGGCCGCCGGCCAGCCCGAAGACGGTGACACCTGGATAGTGGATAGGACCCTCCCGGCCGCCGGCCAGCCCGCAGACGGTGACACCTGGATAGTGGATAAGACCCTCCCGGCCGCCGGCCAGCCCGCAGACGGTGACACCTGGATAGGACCCTCCCGGCCGCCGCCAGCCCGCAGACGGTGACCAGGGACTGTCTACCCCCCCCCCCCCCCCCCCCCCACCACCCACCGCCGCCGCCATCCGACGCGCCAACGACGCCCAAATAGCTCGAGCTGCTGCTGACGACAGGAAAGGCAGACTGGGCGCAGACGATGAAAGGGGCCCACGTCTTATCGCGCGGGGACCAGAGATCCCAGCGGTCAGTGAGTGACGCAGAAGGCAGGGTAGGAGGCAGGCTCATGACCAGGCACGTAGCCAGGATTTCGTCCAGGGGGCGCCTCGAAAGGGCCCATTCCAGAACATTGAAAGGGCCCCCTTCCCAAGCGTTGAAAGGGCCAAACAAAACGGATGAAAGGGCACGTTACAAGGCTGGAAAATGCAGTATGACAGGTATGGCATGGGCCATATCAACTTTTAGGAGCTGGAGTTAGCAGACTACCATATCAAGTTTGGAACCAGCGACACCAATTTGGAATAAGCTATATCAACTTGGAATATTTTTAAGATTAAGGCCTGTAACTCTTAAACAAATTGCGCCGCGGAGCGGCGCGAAAATTTTGAGTCTTATGCCCTGGATATGCTTTCTCATCCATACGTCGCATTGCGTATGTTGCGGAGCTCTAAAAATGCTATATTGTGCGTTTAAAGGGACATTGCCACCTCGCAGGCCAATATGGAGTTTTTTTTAGTTGGAGCAATATGGAGTTTTCGGTCGATTAAGCGTGTCCGATTTCACCTGCAAAATTTGGTTCCCGAAACTCCCCAATTAGATCAAAAAATACATTTGCACCACTCATGCTTGCCAAGCATTCGTAAAATTGGAGTCGCCACATCACTATTTAGAATCACTTCTTTGCGGACTGTTATTTTCTTTTGAATGCTGCAAACTCAACATCACCATTCCGTCAGTGCACTTTAAAATTAAAAAGCGTATGCAGTTAATTATATTTTCAACAACCTTAGCCTCTTTCATAATAAAACAGCAAGAATTGCTATGGCTCGACTTTGGGACCGTAGGAGTTATGTGACATATATCTCATAACACAGATAGACTTTGCAAGGTCAAGTCTCGGCGAATTCGTACGCTTCGGCTTAGGGCGGGCGCCAATACCACAGCCAAACTGGATGAGAGCGGCCATCATGAATCTAGTACTGAGCACAGCTGGGACCAACGTTTTGGAGTCAGAAATAAATACAAAATGCTTTGCCGATACACTGCTTTAGGTGCTGCAGGAGCAAGTTTGAGCTTGAGCATACAATATTGTTGATCCCCCCATTCATTTAAGTTGCTTTTTAGAAATCCTCCGGAGGTGGCAATATCCCTTTAAAAGTGCGGTAAAAAAGTTATAAAGTGAACTATGTTGCCCAATTATATAGGAAAGTAGCAACATAACACATAAATGCGCCGAGAAATGGGCATTTTTTCTTCTAACCCGCATATAATTGAATTTGTAGTTAAATTGCGCCGCGGAGCAGCGCAAAAAAAATGACTTTTATTCCCTGGGCAACTGCATTCTTACTGTTGAAAGGCCCAGGGTCCCTTCAGATCGTCTAGGGGCCCGTCCGACCTTTTCGACGCCCTTCCGGCGTGTGCAGGGACTCATCTGGGATCTGCGAAGCGGAAAGACATGATGCGGAGTGGGTGATATATATATATATATATATATATATATATATATATATATATATATATATATATATATATATATATATATATATATATATATATATATATATATATATATATATATATATATATATATATATATATATATATATATATATATATATATATATATATATATATATATATATATATATATATATATATATATATATATTATATATATATATATATATATATATATATATATATATATATATATATATATATATATATATATATATATATATATATATAAAATTAAAAGAGGGCTTACTCTACAAGAAAAAAATCGGAGCTTTCGGGTATATTGTAACACCCTGACGAAAGGTGCTACAATATAACCGAACGCTCCGCTTTTAATATTTTGTATCGTGGAGGAAGTCCTCTTTGTATGTACTCTTCATCTGGGATCTCTACGTGCTTTTGGCCCTTCTGGCCTGACCAGGGACTCCTCTGACCTTCCAAGAAGCCCCCTTTGTGTGTCAAGGGGCCCATTCGGCCTGTTCAGAGGTCCTTCCGATCTGGCCAGGGGCTGCACTGGCTGCTTTGTCGCCCTGCCGACATGCTCAGGGTGCCATCCGACCTGCCCAGGGGCCCCTCCAGTCTGGCTAGGAGCTCATCCGGCATGTTCAAGGGCCCTTCCGACCGGCCCAGGGACCCTTTCGGTCTAGCAGGGCCCCTCTGACTTGCCCAGGAGCCCCTCCAATCTGCTCTGCGACTCTTCTGGTCAGACTGCGCTAGCTGCTTTGTCGCCCTGCCGACATGCTGAAGGGGCCCTCCGATCTGCCCTGGGGCCCCTCCGTGCTGGCTAGGGGCCAATTCGAGATGTTCAGGGGCCCTTCTTACCCACCCAGGGATCCTTTTGGTCTGGTCAGGGGCCCCTCCGATCTGCACAAGGGCCCGTTGAACTTTCCAGGAACCCTCTGGTCTCTCCAGGGGTCCCCCAGCTTTCTAAGGGGCCCTTCCGACCTGGCAAGCGACTGCGCTGGCTGCTTTGTCGACTTGCGACATGCTCCGAGCGCCCTCCGACCTGCCCTGGGGCTTTCCGTGCTGACTAGGGGCCCATTCGGTACGTTTAGGGGCCCTTCTGACCCACCTAGGGCTCTTCTGACCCACCTTGGGGCCCTCTGGTCTGTCCAGGGGCCATCCAACCTGCTCAGGGGCCCTTATGGCCTGACAAGGGACTGCGCTGGCCGCTTTGTTGCCCTGCCATGCTCAGGGGCATCTCTACCAGCTCAGGGGCCCTCTGTGCTGGCTAGGGGCCCATTCGACGTGTTCAGGGGCCCTCTGACCCGCTCAGGGGCCCTTTCGGTCTGGACAGGGGCCCTCTGTATGTACAAGGCTCTTTTGAACGTCTAAGGGGCCATCTGGTCTTTCAGAGAGGGCCCTGGTGGCCCAAAGGGTCTCTGCAGTGCTCTAACTCTCTAAAGACCACGCTTCGCGTGGTAAAGAGCCCATGATATCGCGCTTCGCGCGGTCTCGTTGGCCCTTTTCGGCGCACTGCACGCGCCGAAAAGGGCCCTCCTGGCCTCCAGGGGGGGGGGGGGGGGGGGGGGGACACCCCGCCCCCTTGGCTACATGCCTGCCTTTGACCGGACTTGGAATTGACATGAGCTTATGTTTTAAAAAAAACGCGTATGCTTTACATGCGTCTCATTGAGAGCTTTCGATTGCCTCCTTGCGCGTATCGCTGCGGTTATTGGTTCAGAAGATAACCAGGAGGCAGAATCTACCCCCCCCCTCCCCCCCCCTCCAGCGCCCGGGGCGTGTTCGGCTGAATACCCCAGCGGGGCGCGGGTTAATGAAGCACTAATACTGCTATCGAGGCCCTACAACATTAATCTTCCGTCATGCTAGTAAAATGCCAGGCATCATTTTTTTTTTTTTTTTATTAATTTTAGGCATTTCGGTCAATTATGACCATTGCATGCCTTTGCAATTTATATGTTCAGGAACGAACAATTGATGCGTTACACAGGTATTATTTTATGTTTGTCTGTGATTTACATCTTTTCGAATAGTTTTGATTCTTGGAGAAATGAAAACAGTAAATTGAGCAAGTCTGGTTGTGTGTCTCCGAGTACAGATGTCAAACTGAATGGCAATTTTTCTTTGTTGCAAAAAGAGAGCAGCTTACCCCTTTGTCTACGGTAATTTGGACACTGTATGATAACATGTTCTACTGTCTGTGGACATTTACAAAGCGAGCATATCGGCCGAGCGTCTTTGGAATATATATATAACAATGTGTGTATAAAGTATGTCCTAAACGTAATCTAGCCAAAACTTTCTCTTCCCGTCTATTATCTCTGTTTGCAGACATCCACACTTCAATGAGAGGTTTGATGCGTCGAAGCTGTGTTGCTCGAGTAGTATTGGTCCATTGCATTTGCCAGTTTTGTATCATTGCTTGTCGTAAGCAAGCTTTAATGCATGTATAGTCAGTTGGAATGTTTGTTATGCTATTTAAAGAAAGTGCCTCTTTTGCAAACTTGTCCGCTTGCGAGTTTCCATGGATACCGCTGTGACCCGGTATCCAGGTGAACCGTATTTGTGTACCATTGTTGGATAATTTCTGGTGTAGATTGTATATATGTATCAGCAAGGGTGACGATGGAGATTTCATAAGCAATGACTGAACGACCGAACGCGAGTCTGTGCAAATCACCGCTCTTTGTAAACATTTTTATTGAATAAACTGAAGGGCTTCTAACACCGCATGTAGTTCGGCGATATATATACTTGTGCTATTCTTAAGACGAGTTTTAATTATGTGTTCATTACAGTTACATAAAACTGCGTTTGAAGTGCGATCACCGTCTTTCGAGCCATCTGTGAAAATGAAATGAAAACTGGAAAACTGGTTGCGTAATTCACCAAACTTGTGTTGCACTTCTTGTGGAGTAATGAGTGCTTTTGAACAATCAAAAAGAAATAGAACCTCCCTGTCAATCTTCAGCCATGGAGGAACATTGAGTTTAGGTAAGGGAAGGATTTCTGGTTGAATGTACTCCAAATCTGCGGAGAATTTCTTAACTCTAGAAGCTATTGTTAATCCAGATCGTTTTTCAGCCGGACCAATGTAGTTATGGTGAATTGAAGGTAAGATGTGTATAGATTTATAAGTATTATGGTTTGGATGAAACAAAATTTTGCTAACATAACGTAAAGATTGCTCCTGTCGTCTCAAATGTAAGGGCGGTATAACAGCTTCTGTTTGTAAGGACGAGATTGGTGAGGTTTTCATGGCCCCAAGGGCTATTCGGATGAATGAGTTTTGAATTGTGTCTAATTTTTTAAGTGTGCTATCACTGGCACCGGCGTAAATTACAGCTCCGTATTCTATGATTGGCAACACCAAAGCCTTGTACAAATGAAGAAGTGTTTTCCGGTCTGCCCCATACTCTGTGCCGGCAATACATCGAAATAAGTTCAGACGCTTGCTACATTTTGATTTTACATACTCCATATGCTTCACCATACTGAGTTTTGAGTCCAAAACTATGCCAAGGAATTTGAATGACTGTAAGCGAGGAATAACGTGACCTGAAAGGCGTAGGTCAGAAGCCTGACGCATTCTGTTGTTTTTGGTGAAAGTCATCACTGCAGATTTGGTTGGTGAAAATATACTACCGTTCTTTCTTGACCAATCTTCAATTATGTCTAGTGCCTGTTGTAAACGAAAAATGGAGTGTTGCGAGTCGCTGTCGGTGCACCATATGGAACTGTCGTCAGCGAACAAAGAGTAGTTTATACTTGAAGGAACTGCGTCGAATAGATCATTGATCATGACGTTGAAGAGCATTGGAGATAAGCAGCTACCTTGCGGTAAACCATTTTGAAACGAGTATGTGTTGGAATATACTGAGCGACATCGTACCTGAAAATTACGTTCACCTGTAAGAAAGCCTAACAAATATTGTGCGAGATGTCCTCGAATGCCTAGCTTATGCAACTTAAGTATCAGAATCGGCCTGTATACCATGTCATAGGCACGACTTGTGTCCAAGAAAACTGCTGTTGTATGTTTCTTATATTTAAATCCTTTTCTTATATCAGTTTCAAGTCGTACGATATGGTCATAAGTGGTATGATTTTTGCGAAAACCACTCTGGTATTTTGAAAGTAAATTATTTTCTTCTAAGAACCAAGCTAAACGTTTACCTACCATTCGCTCAAACACTTTACCTAAACAACTGGTCAGGGATATGGGACGATAGTTGAAAGGGTTATTGCGATCTTTTCCCGGTTTCGGCAATGGAATTGTGATTGCCTCTCGCCATGCTGCTGGAAAAATGTGTTTGGTCCATAAGTCATTGAGTGTAACATAAATTGTAAAGTGTTATCTGGCAACTGCCGAAGAAAAGCATAATGTAACTTATCGGGACCAGTGGACGTGTTTCCTGTAGATGAAATGGCATCGCGTAACTCAGATAAAGAGAAAGCATCATTGTACACTTCAGTGTTATCTGAGAAAAATGCATTTGGAGTCAAACGAAACTCTCTTCGGGCAAACTCAATAAATCCAGGTTTGTAGTTTTCTGTTGAACTGCAGTGAGCAAAGCTTCTAGCTATTGTGTTAACAATTTCTTGCGGTTCTGTTATGTTCGTAGCATTTACACGGAGGACTGGAAGGCTGGTAAAACTTCTTTTACCAGATAATGAGCGAACAAGTGACCATATTTTACTTAAAGGTGTGCGATGGTTGAACTGTGCAAGAAAGGATCGCCATGAGGAGCGCTTTGCTTCTCGTATGATCCGTTAACAACGGGCTCTTTCTTGATTGCGTATGATTAAATGTGCGTTATCTGTGTGCCGTGAGTAGCTACGAAAAGCTCTTTTCCGTCTTGCTATGGCCTGAGCCACTTCTGGAGACCACCATGGAACCGCTTTGTGTCTCGTTGACGGTGATGTGGATGGAATCGATACATTCGCAGCTGATAATATAGTATTTGTAAGAAACGTGATGCCTTGCTCCGGAGAATGAAATTGTTCTTGATCGATGTTGCACAATTCTTGAAATTGCGTCCAATCTGCCTTCTTTAAATTCCATCGAGGAATAAAACTGGTAACAGCATCGTTACCAGAAGTAAACGTTGTTTTAATTTTAATAGGATAGTGGTCGCTGTGATGGATATCACAGTCAACAAACCATTCAAAGAGGCTACATATTGGCGATGAGCAAATTGACAGGTCAATTGCTGATTCACTGTGGTGAGATAATGAAAAGTAGGTATTGTCGCCTTTGTTGAGGAGAACGAGATCGTGGACGTCAAGAAAGCTTTCGATAATGTCGCCACGCTCGTCTGAGACTCGGGTGTTGCGTGCCCACATAGGATTGTGGGCATTGAAGTCCCCGAGTAAGAGGAAGGGGTTTAAATTGTGATATAAGGTGATTTAAGTTTCTTGCGAGATCACTGTTGTCAGCATTGGGTGGTATATAAATCGAACATATGTCTATTTTCCTTCTATTCAACCTAATGGTACATGCTACAGCCTGTAGTGGGGTATTTAAAATAATCTCATCGTGAACGAAATCATTATTCATGTACAAGGCTGCACCGCCATGACGACGTTCACCGTCGGTCTCATCATAACGGTATAGCGAATAATTAAAAAGAGAGAAGTTGTAAGGGTCTGTAGGCAGTAGCCATGTCTCTTGTAAAGCAATAACTATTGGAGCTAGTAGTACGAAAAACATTTTGCTTTCAGCCCAGTTTGAGACTAGACCACGACAATTCCACTGTAAGAGCATCGACATTTAAGTGTTTAAGGAGGTCCCACCAAGAGATGGGATTTTTCCGACAGAGAGAGAGCGAGTTTTCCCCATTGCCACACGGATTGCTGGGCGCGATTGCCGCTCTTGACAAACGTCTGTGCGGCCGTGCGGTGGTAGAAAGTGGGGAGGGGGTTGAGCTGTCACTGGTCGGTCGGCGCGAGCCGGCCGGGCTACGTTGTTGTGACCACGGTTGGTCTGCCATGCGCCTGGACGAGCCGTAGCCCGGGGGCTAGGCTGGTCGTGCAGACGAGGACTGGTGCGTGGTGGGGCGTCAGCTGGTGCGGTTGGCTCAGTAGCCGTCTGCGCGCACGTAACAGACTTAGCAGGGACGGGTTTCAGAAGTTTGAGCGGCGGCAGCTGAGCGATGGGGTCGGTCTGGGTCTGAATCGTTGTGGTTTGGGGTTTGGCAGCCTGTGCGTAAGTTTTGGACGATTGAGCTGGTTTCCTCTCCTCAACAGTGCGCCGCGCCTGAGGATACGACACCCCAGTGGTGGCCTTCACCGCGCATATCTCTTTTTCGATTTTCCAAACCGGACACTGTGTCGAGCTGGTGCTGTGATCTGTTGCGTCACAACTGAGGCATTTGATGGGATCTGTGCAGGCGGTACCGTCATGAGGAGCTGCACCACACTTCTGGCACCGTGGGCCTTGTTTGCAAAATCGGCTAGAATGTCCGAACCGTTGGCAGTTGAAGCAGCGAAGGGGATTGGGAAGAAACACGCGTACTGAGTAGCGGATGTGGCCAGCGAGGAGGGTTTCGGGCAGAGTTGTGGTTTCGAAAGTGAGCACGAGAAGGCTGGTATCTTTTCTCTGCCCATCACGGAAGGTCGTCAGGCGGCGCACGTGCGACACTCCTTCAGGTCGGAGACCGTCAAAGATTTCTGCCTCGGACATGAAACGCATCTCCGGGGCGAAAATCGTTCCCTTGGAGGTGTTTCGGGCGTGGTGGAGGGAGACAGTGACGGCTTTCTCGCAGAAGCTTGTGCATTTCAGCAGCGCTTTTGTCTGGGCACGGGTCTTCGTTTTCACGATGAGCGAGCCATTTGCCGGTGTTTCGATGTCCAGAAGCCCAGTGCCGCAGATCTTCTGGAGATATTTTGTCGGCCAGAAAAGTTAACTTTTCGAAAAGATACACCTTCATCCTTGGGATTTAGCACTAGAAACGATCCGGACGAGTCGAGGTACGGTTCAGGACATTCATCAGAGGGGCCAGCGGTGGTCGAAGACGAGCGAAGGTCGGTACCGGGAGCGGAGGCTTGGGTCGAGCGAGGGTCATTGCCGGGGGCGGAGGCCTGGGACGAGCGAGGGTCAGAGCCGGGGGCAGAGGTCACGGACGAGCGATGGTGGGTGCCGGGGGCAGAGGTCTGGGACGAGCGAGGATCAATGGCCGTGGAGTCAGAGTCCATAGGGAGATCAGGAGAGGTCAGGTTCGGGTCAGAGTCAGAGTCCGAGGCATCTTGTTTCCGGCGCTTTTTCCCCACCATGGGGAAAAAGCAAGCAACGGAGCCGGAGAACAATAAACCGAGTGAGAACGAAACCTAACGCAAAGAAAACTAAGCAACGACAACGACGATGGAAACGAGCGAAAATGTGGAAACCGTACCAAGAATCGGCGAAAGTGCGTGAGCGCGTGTTCGATGATTCTGTCTGTCGTCAGGCATCAACATCACTTGGCATTAAGTAGCCATGCTCAAGAAAGCATGTGTACGGTGTGTACAGTGTGTTTCACCCTATTCTCGCACAAAGTGCTCTCAAAGGTATAATGCATCTCCCGCATAAGCAAAAATGAAATTGTAAGCGATGATCAAGGTCACTGGTCACAAGATCAGGGTCAGGTCACAAAAGGTCACTATTGGAAAGAGGTCTACGAAAGTCATGCGACATATGTTTTATAGGTTATTTTACACGTATAATTATATGGTAGCAGCCATTTTCACAACCTGACCGCATATAATGGCCCTCAGGTCAAGCTCAGGTCAAGATCAGGTCACATAAGGTCAAAATTTAAATGTATTAATATTAATAAAATAGGCATGTTTCTAGACCAGTTTGGTCTCAGAAATACAGCGGTGGCATTTATTTGTTTGTATCTGGTCAATAAAAGACACAACAAAACGTAACTTAAAAAATGACGTCATGAGTTACTTAACCCGGCAGTCACTGGGGTATATTCTGTAACACGACTCACTGGGGGGCTTTTTTTAGCCCCCCCCCCCTGGTATCTTCAGAACCAATGATCGCAGCGGGACGCGCAAGGCGGCATTCGAAAGCGCTCAATGAGAGAAGCCTAACGCAAACTTAAAAATGTCAAATTAAGGTCACATGTCAGGTCACGGTCAAGTCAAACGTCAAAATCGAGGTATTTGAGTTTATGGACAATACTTGCCATCCATGGCCTTCGATTACGCCTATAATCACCCAAAGTGATGTCAAAGGTATGATACATATCCCACATGAGCTAAAGTGAGATTGTTGGAAAAGAGCAAGGTCAAGGTCAGGTCACAAAAGGTTACTACACTCAAAATATCAACGAAAGTCATGCAGCACATGGTTTATGGATGTTTTTACGCGTAGAATTCGATAGTAGGTCATTTTACCACCTGACTTCATTTACGTGAAGTTAGTGTCAAGTTCAGGTCAAGTTCAGGTCACTGAAGGTCAAAATTTGAAATTGATAAATCGAAATAAAAAAGGCATGTTTCTATATCAGATTTATCTAAAGAAAACAGTGCTGGCATTTATTTGTCTGTATCCGGTCAATAAAATCCAAAAAACGCAATTTCAATATCTCACGTCATGATTTACCCATACTTTGTCATGAAAGTAAAAAAAGATTATATAATTTTGAAATTTGGTGTGGTAGTTGCCCATATGTTGTTATCTGATATATATTCCGGTTTTTTCAATATCTTTCAAATATTTGATTTTGTGAGCATTTTTTAAAAAAAAGTTTTTTTTTTAAATTTTGGGTAAAAACCCAAATGTTTCAAAATTTCGAGATAGCCGGTTTGTAGCCCTTGCAATGTTCTACCTTTTAGCGTTTTTCGATTGCATTTTGCTTCTTATGCGGCATTTGTAGGGCCTGGCAAAATTTAGCCGATTTTGGTGTCAAAATCGTGTTTAGTGACGTCACTAAATTCACTATATCTCAAATAAATTCTGACGAAATTTTTTAATTTTTTCTTATAATGTGTAAAAATGATGCCCGGATAGGTACTGAAAGTTTGGCGTCGATATCTGCATTAGTTATTGAGATATGCCTAATATTCCTAAGGGGGGGGCTAAAAAAAAAAACCAGTGACTCGCGGGTTAAACTTAGGGAGCTATAAATCAGTCAAAAATACAGATATTGATTTGGGTATCGTCCATACCTAGTTCTCCCATATATATTCCGTTTTTGTTTAATATCTTCAAATGTTTTGATTTTGTGGAAATTGTTCCGAACACATCAGATTGTTTATTTTTTGGGATCAAAAAGCTTCTTTTTTTGCTAATCCGAGATAGCCATTGTTAACACGCGCCCTGGAGGGGGGGCGAAATCCGCCCACCCCTCCGGTTTTTCGAGGATAGCGCAAAAACGGCGGCGCGCAGCGCCGCCGTTTTTTGTATACCTGTTTAGAAATAAACTTCCCGCATTATGTAAAATTATTGGCCTCAGGTCATCTCAGGTCAGGTCACCAGACCAGGTCACGTGATGACCTCAACTCCAAACGTTTGCAGTAGTACCACAGCCACAGTTTTACGCCGATCGGTTTCAATCTTGCAGGACTTCATAAAGCCATAGATACCAACAATTTGTTAATCTCGGATTTCTAATATTGGTGACCTAAGGTCAGGCCAATTTGGTGACCGCCAACACGGTTTTATCAATAACTATCGACATAATGAAGATAGAGAAGAGAAAACGGTACCAATATGTTTGTCTCGTCGAGACACGTCTCCCAATATGCAACATGACCAACTTGGGCCACCACTTGACCTTGACCTGAGGTCAAATTCTCAGTTGACCTAACCCGGTCACCATGAATATGATTCGAAGCGCCTTGACAAGACACGCGATGGCGTAAACATTATTGCTTTATATGTATTAGGTAAAAGGTTATTTGGGGAAAACAGTTTTGAAAACAAAATCACCTTTTTGACATTCGATGACCTCCGGAGCCTAAACTATTGACCTGAGCTCAAATCTGAGGACACCTATGTCGATTGCATTTTTCAATGACTTTCGATTGCTTTTTCCCGTTTGCTGCTAACTATCAAAGTTCCCGAGATATTTGGGGGTGTTCGAACCGAAGTCTTGAAAACTTGAAAATCTGACCCTTGATGACCTCTGGTGACCTCAATATTGACTTGAAAAAAATGACGAAATACTTTCGAAAGAGCTTGTCTCGAGCTATCTAACGTCGTTTCCCGCTTGTCGCTACGTTGCGTGGTTTGCAAGATCATAGGGGGGGGGCGAAATCCGCCCCCCCCCCCCTCCAGGGCGTGTAATTATCAGAGGCCCTCCAGGGCGCGTGTTAAGAGACTATCATTTACGTTCTTTTGACGTTTTGTATTTTATATTTGCATCAAAACTCGATTTTCTACGATTAAAAAATATACATATATTGGACCCATGCCCCCTTTAAAAAAATAGTGGCGCCGCCCCTGGCCTTCATGTGGCAAATTTGAAAATACTACTCATGTATCAGAACAAAAAAAAACGATGAAATGGCAGAAAGATAAATACCACAGCCATGAAATTCAGCTGCAACGTTTGGCAATGGCCTGAACTACGTGTCGGCTGCGTCCTGGCAGAGGCGACACTTCTTCATGACGTCAATTTGCTGAGCAGACCATGAATCATAATCCAGGAGCTTCAAACTTTGACGCGCGACTCAGCCGATCAACTGGAACTACTTTACTCGAGTTTGAGTTAAACTTCAGGTGCACGCTACACGCTCTGCTCAGCGAAGTTCCGATCCAAGAAATCCGCACAATCAGAGAAATGTCCGATAGGGGTGCAAGAACTTAAATTGAAAATACTTATGCAAATGTTAGAGGTGCGGACAAGCGGCTAAATATTTACGTCGGAAGCTGAAAAATAAAACAAAGGTTGTCCTCGTCGGCAGGAATTTCTTAAAAAGGATTACCAAAAATATGGGAAAGCAAGTTATCCTCAACAAAAAACAGAGTTCAGCAGCATTCAAGACTATTCAAACGTTAGCTCAGTTCAAAGCATTCCGTTATGCATATGCAGCAGTTGTTAGTGTTAGGTTTACGTACTTTATTTGCCACTTCCTTCTCTGCAGTTCGTTCTGATTGTATTGCTTTGTTTGTAGCAAGTCCCGAAGTATAATCCATTTTCAGCCCGTGGTAATTTTGCATTGCTATGTTCTGCTCTCGGCTCCGTTAGTTACCGTTCTGATATTTTCTAGCCCGGGTCTATGAGTTCCCGACGTTTCGCTGGTGCTGTGAGCGGCCGTGCCAGGGAGGCGACCTGGAGCTGGCGGCGAGCTGACGTGCCAGGGAGGCGGCCTGGAGCTGGCGGCGAGCTGACGTGCCAGGGAGGCGGCCTGGAGCTGGCGGTGAGCGACCGTGCCAGGGAGGCGACCTGGAGCTGGCGGCGAGCTGACGTGCCAGGGAGGCGGCCTGGAGCTGGCGGCGAGCTGACGTGCCGGATACAACAGGGCAGTGAACTAAATAAGCGTGTCGCGTGTGACTAGCCAACTACACATAAGTGATAACATCAGTGTTTTTTTTTTCAACATTGATTAGCAATATAAAAACCATCAATTTCATAGTTTGGTATTGGTGTTCCACTCGACGAGAATTACTATTTTCCTGTAAATGAACTGCTGTGCGAGACTGGGAAGCGCCAGGCTGCATGTCAGGTTCTCCAGGAACGACTTGGCGTCCGAACTTTGCCTCTGCATCGCAGCCGAGTTTCATTAGAAGTTCTTCCCGCTCAATGGTCGTCACTGTTTCCAATATCTGACGCAAAACTTTCTGAGAGGCCTCCTCGCCGCCCGCCATAAAGTTCGCACAGAACAGGAAACACACCAAGTCGGCTGTATTTTACACAAAACGGCTCATCGCATAATCAGTATCAATACAAGCAGTACAATACCGTGTGTACACTATTCATTACTCATTATGTTTGGCGGTGAATGAGCACTGCACACTGCCATTCAACACTTGAGATCAACTTTTCACCACCAGTAGCGCACTAAAGGTACATACAAGCGGGCACTACTCACCTATAACGTTCAAAACACGCTCCAAATACGACAAACTTGTTCGGAGAAGAACTTCCCGAGGAGAGTCAGTGGTAACTTATGGATGTTTACGAATCTTAGTCGCGTAGGTATCCACAGATTCAGAGGGTTGTTGCACAAGTCACCGGTTCCCGCAATCTGCCAGATAGTGGCATATCGGTATGCAACGCAGAAATCAGCCGAGATGCAAAGTCGTCAAATGTGGCTGCATGACTGAGGTTGTGGCGGTTGTGAACCATGTCCGTTCCCTTGGAGTTTATATTTTACAACTTTAAAGTGACAATGTCTGGCCAGGATCCAAGTGTTGCGGCCTCACGAATTTCTTGAATGAAGTGTTGGATTGGGAAGCTACCATCACAGTGTGGAATGAAAGCAGACACAGTGAATATTTAAAGCTGAAGCAGAATAAGCAGACACGGCATTTTCCATGAGAGACATCATGGAAGCAATTATAAAAGATAATACGATACAAGTTTGAAGTGAGACTTACCTGCTGCCATCAATTGTGGCGACGAGATATCGACATCTCTCCTCGGAGGTGCGGGTCGACGAAACGACGATCAAGCGGGACAGAGAGGCCGTATTAGGTTGAGAAGTAGGGGGTTTTGTACTGCAAATGGGCGGGGGGGGGGGGGGTAACACAGAAGTAAAACGCCCCTGCCCTTGGCAGAGCCACGGCTTCCCGGTGCGAAGTACTGACTGATGTAGGTCGGTAGGCCGGGTTGCCAAGAACGGAAACATGCAAAAATGGCCTTCACTGAGAATGTCCTGCGTCACAGCGTCCCCGCGCCATGAACGCCGGAGAGTGCGGTTCCCTTCGGCAGCACGGGCATAAAGTTGGCATCTGACAGGCGGAATGCACTATGAAATGCGACACAGGCTAGGGCCGGAGGAGAGCCCGTCCGCTGCTAAGGTCCAGGTCCGGGTCAGAGTTCGGTGACCGCGACCCGTCCGGGTCTAGGTTCAGGTCCGGGTCCGCTGCCCCGATCCGGACCCGGGTCTGGATGCGGGCCCGGGTCCGGTGATCGGGTCTGGTCCGGGCCCGCGTCCGGATTCATGTCCGGGTTCGGTCCGGGTCCGGGTCCGGATCCGGTGACCGGTGACCGGTGACCGGTGACCGGTGACCGGTGACCGGTGACCGGTGACCGGTGACCGGTGACCGGTGCCCGGGGTCGGATCCGGTGACCGGGCGGTGATCGACGACTGGCTCGGGCCACCACTGCAGAGCTCTGGACGTGCAGGACGTGCAGGACGTGCAGGACGTGCAGGACCACTGCAGGACGTGCAGCCAGCACGGCTGGTGGTCAGTAAACAGGAGCCAAGCAGCTCCACCATAGCTCCACCATAGCTCCACCATAGCTCCACCATAGCTCCACCATAGCTCCACCGCCCAGCGTGCCGCCAGGACCGCAGGGTCGAAAGAAAGGCACGGCGGCTCAGTTAACCACGGCAGTCTCTCTCGCAGAGCTGCAGCTGGCGGGTCGTCGAGGAGGCGTCGACCAGCTGCTGGTTCCGCGTCGGACGGCAGCTGTGGAAAGGAGACGTGGTCAGTGGTCACCAACAATCTCCACCACACGCTAGTCCGTCCAGAACTCCGATGCTCTGTTAAAGAGACAGCGAGGAGTTTGCCAAAGTAACGTCCAGACTTGCCGCTTCGTGCGCGTCCAGTAACAGCCCGACTACGATGACCTCAATTTTAGATCAGGCTATTTGTCCAGCTGTCATGGCGAAACCATGCATAAACTGCAGCCAGGCCATACCTTGTACACGGACACGGCAGATGTGTTGTAGTGCCATGCTGCAAGCCCACTGTACTATCAGACCAAGACAGCAGAGGCTACTTCACAGACAAAACACCCACCACTGCTCCTCCCAACCCCCGACGAAGCGGCAGCAGCAGCGACCCCACCGTTGTTGACACCAGCAAACCACCCGGCCACCTGGCCTGCGCCCATCGCTCGCCGAACGACCAATTTGCCCAAGTTGGTCGTCAAGCACGACCCGCCGACAGCGCCGGGCAACTTGGCTCGTTCCCTCAACCGGCAGCGTCCATCCGTCCTGGGTATTTTAATGTTTTGCCATCAGCCCCTGCGTTAAATGGAGCCGAGCCGAGGGGTGCCGTCCGAGTTCATCCCGTCTGCCCTCGTGTGGGGGGGGGGGGAGGAGACTATTCTCCACGGTCCCGAGTGGCATTTCAAAGGGAGCTCGACAATGGAACATCAAAAACGAACATTAAGGGGAATGTAAAACCATCTGTACAAAATCAAACTCTGATAATGGTACATTATTTTCCAAACATTAAACAAACTTAAAATTCTAAAAAGAAGTTTTAACTAAAATGATTATTTTTTCGTCCAAAACAAGATATTTGCCGAACATATGAAAGGACAACAACCCAATTTTGTTTCTGTAAATATGATGTTCCAACTCAAAACCCACACGACGTGAAGCAATGAACGTGCCACACACTGCGCCGCAGGATATCCACAAGTACAATGCGTACTCCGGAGCGGCAATTTTCCGGAGCGGATGTCGGCAGACTTTGTTCCGGAGCGGAAGCCACGGACAGCGTCCCGGCGCGGCCCTCCTCGGCGGTCGATAGGAATCATGCTCTCATTTGTCAACGTCAGACTGCGATATTGAATGCATCATGCGATGCAGCATGCATCACAATTCCATCGGCGCGATTTAGTGCATGACTGGCGGTGTGACGGCTGAGTGGGATTACGCCGAGAGATGGATAGGATCCGGGCCAGTTTTATGGACCAGGACAGACAACCTGCCAACAGTTTTACGATAAATTGAAACAGGACGGTTTCTTAAAAGCACCGCTCGGGACAGCTGTTGAGCTTGTAGCCAGGGACTGAGAGCATGGGCTCGCTGAGTCTTACAACGTGAGGAGAAGTCAAGTGGCACTACTAACGTGAACGATTGACTGATAGTTGTTCAAGCGCAAGTCGACATGCCATGTCACAGCAGTTTTGCACAATAGTACAGGTAAACATACGATCATTTTCATACGCAGGTATTTCAAAAGCTGGCCCAGCCAGTTTATCAGACTGTTTTACATTACGGTTTAACCCTATTAATGGCAGGCTCCTGGCTACCCCTATTAGTGGCGGGGGGGGGGGGCGGATTCGCCCCCCCCCCGGAGATCTCGAGATCCACCAGTCCGATTTTCAAAAAATCCAACTACGTTTGATTCCCAACACGATCTACATTTATAAAAATATACAAACAAATATCTTGATAGGGGGGGGGGGATAACACAACTAGAGGTATATTTGATCCACCACAGCTACCATGTTTATCAACCGATTTGAACGCGATTAATGGGGATCAATAGATATTTAATTGGGGATTGATATATGACGGTGACTTTTAAAAATGCAAAAATCATAGGCGTTTGCAAGTCACTAAACATGGGGGTGAAATACATGTGTAATAAAACCGTTTTTTTATCAATGAAATGGTGCGTTATTGTGACATCAGACACAACAGTTATAAAACATATTTTTATCCATAGGCGGTGCCAGGTTAGCGAAAAAGGGAGGCAAAATATATACAAAATAACTTCCTGGAAACCTCCCCTTTTCAAGTCCCTGAAACCGCCTCCGCCGTGCAATATTTATGATAGTTCACTAACATCAACTAATTTGCACTTGCTTCAATCACCGTAAACCTATGTCACTCCTTTATACTTCAGGCAGTTAGAAGAAGCCGTGAAGATCGCATCTCCGTATTATCGCCAAATGTCGCCGAACAAAAACAAAGCGGGCCCTGGAACCGCCTCTGTTAAAGGGAATGTTTCACCTTTCTGAATGTTTTCAAATATACGCTGGTTGTAGTCGAAAATATGAAGTAAGTGCTGCTGAAAATGATGGTGATATTTTTTTTTATCTCGAAAGGTCACCTAACTTTAAACAAGTTAAGGTTTTAAATTTGGGATGATGACGTCATTATTGAGCTAAAGACCGCCGCTGATTGGCTGGCAAAGTGGGATTGGCTGACAAAGTGGCTGTCGGCCAATCAGCGGCGGCACTAGCCTAGACCCCATTTTGCAAATGGGAAATTAAATTGCTTAAAAATGGCTAAGTTTTTGGGAAAATTACCTTAGTATTTTCGACATTTCAATAACGGCCAAAGGTAATGGCTATCTCAGTTCAAAACCAATACAAAGGTGAAACATTCCCTTTAAGGTTAGGAACGCAAAATTTTGACTCCATATGCGGAATCAGTTCTAGGAAAAGTCCCACAATTCCATGGGTCTGCTCCCAGCCGTTCCGAGGATATCTGCGAAAAACCTGAGGGTGGGCAGAATCTGCCCCCCCTGGCACTAATAGGGTTAAGTTAATCGAACTTTATAGTTTTAAATTCCCAACGTGCACGATTTGTAGAAACTCATCCGCACCTCATTAAATATGTAAGATAATAAATTGTGCTTGTTAAACAAATATTCACAGCATAATCCTTCAGTGGAGCTACGTCAACCAGCACGATGGACATAATTGTAACCACTGACCCGATAATCGTATTCAAATGCATAAGGTCATGCGACCGAATAACTCCATGGGGAAATATCAAGCAAATGATTGGTGGGATTGCTTCCCATATGGCACAGTATCGGATTGTTCAGCGTGGGGCGCAGTGTCAGGTTGACCCGCGTATCGCACAGTATCGGTCATCAGCGCCAACACTGGTCCCAAATATCCATTAGTATGGTTCGATCGTAGCCATGGTTTTCAGAGGCTTACTTCTTCGCAACTACTCGGTTGGTGTGACTAAAAGTTTGCACACAAAAATGCTCATGTACAAATATTGCATTCAATTTCTTAAATTCTGCATTGCATTGTCTTGTTTTGAAGAAGCGCGCACCGAGGCCCAACCCTGTCTTCCTTATGGCGGTGGCTGTGTAACTTGCGGTCACGACCCTCCGACCTCGCGCTCGGCCTGCCGCGGTTGACCTCCTCAGTAACGTGAACGTCTGCGGTCGGCAAAAGACGGCTACCGGGGTCGCCGTCCCTGGCATGTCCTGCTCAACTCAAAGGGAAACGTTAAATACTCTTCCACATTTCGGAAGCAACGCTTAAGAACAGCCTGCTCGGTTCCCGATCCAATATGGACGTTTTACTGGTCAGAAAAGGACAATTATTAAAGGTAATTATTAGCGTGCAGAGTATTGGGTAAGCCACCATATCTCGTCAGAACAATATGCACCAAGACCAGTCAGAACGCTATGGACGCTAAGAACGTAGTGAGAGTGTACACTAATAGTCAACGGGTGACCTTCCAGGTCAAGTGAATGACCTAAGATCGACCACGTCCAAAAATAGCGATTATACAGGGCGCTTAGTATAACTTCCGAACGGAGAGAGATATAGCGACACCGTAAAAAGTAACGTGATGCCTGTCATAAGGACAATCCAAAGGCATCCCATTTGAGCATCTAGGTCAACTGGTGACCTTTAGGGTCAGGTCAATGGCTCTTTGGGTTGTGACATGACCTTGACGAAAAGCTCATAGAACACGATCTAAAAGTCGTATACACTTCAAATTTTTATAGGATACGTATAAGTGTTGTAAACTCAGCTACTGAAAATGTCAGCAAGATGCGCCGCATGCGTAAAAAGTTATACAAGAAACACCTCAGGGGGGCCTGTCAGCACCCCCCCCCCCCCATGGGGCGAGGATTAAAGCGTTAGAAGCAGGTACACGGAGTCGGAGTCCGAGTTGATCGGAGTCGATGATTGTATCCGCAGTCAGAGTACACGGAGTCGGAGTCCGAGTTGATCGGAGTCGATGATTGTATCCGTAGTCAGAGTCGGGGTCGGTGTCCGAGTTGATCGGAGTCGATGATTGTATCCGTAGTCAGAGTACACGGAGTCGGAGTCCGAGTTGATCGGAGTCGATGATTGTATCCGTAGTCAGAGTCGGGGTCGATGTTTTGGTCTTGAATCATAGAGTCCATGAAAACACATCCGCTCCGCATTCGCCTCTCCAGGTAGAAGAACCCCGACGCTCCGCACTCGCCTCTCCAGGTAGAAGAACCCCGACGCTCCGCACTCGCCTCTCCAGGTAGAAGAACTCCGACGCTCCGCATTCGCCTCTCCAGGTAGAAGAACTCCGACGCTCCGCACTCGCCTCTCCAGGTAGAAGAACTCCGACGCTCCGCACTCGCCTCTCCAGGTAGAAGAACTCCGACGCTCCGCATTCGCCTCTCCAGGTAGAAGAACCCCGACGCTCCGCATTCGCCTCTCCAGGTAGAAGAACTCCGACGCTCCGCATTCGCCTCTCCAGGTAGAAGAACCCCGACGCTACGCATTCGCCTCTCCAGGTAGAAGAACCCCGACGCTCCGCATTCGCCTCTCCAGGTAGAAGAACTCCGACGCTCCGCATTCGCCTCTCCAGGTAGAAGAACTCCGACGCTCCGCATTCGCCTCTCCAGGTAGAAGAACTCCGACGCTCCGCATTCGCCTCTCCAGGTAGAAGAACTCCGACAACAAATCTGCGTAATACCATACCGTAATACCATACCCCAACCGTTCACGATACGTCATTACGCCACTAGGTTGTAGCGCAATGGACCTTTAACTCTGCTAGGAATTCCCCCTACTGGCACACCGGTGGCCATGAGGCACGCCTGGCTCCCCTACTGACACACGCCTGGCTCGCCTGGCACGCCTGGCTCACCCTACTGGCACACCGATGGCCATGAGGCACGCCTGGCTCCCCTACTGACACACGCCTGGCTCGCCTGGCACGCCTGGCTCACCCTACTGTCACACCGATGGCCATGAGGCACGCCTGGCTCCCCTACTGGCACACGCCTGGCTCACCCTACTGTCACACCGATGGCCATGAGGCACGCCTGGCTCCCCTACTGGCACACGCCTGGCACGCCTGGCACGCCTGGCACGCCTGGCTCGCCTGGCTCGCCTGGCTCACCCTACTGTCACACCGATGGCCATGAGGCACGCCTGGCTCCCCTTCGTCGGACCGTATCAATCAACCAGCACGATAGGCCGCGGCTCGGATGAGGCCATGTTACAAATCGACACACATCAGGGGAAGCCAACTGAGAAATATCGGCAAAATGTCTTCAGATGTTCCCATCGGAGTTGATCGCACACAATAAAGCTACTACTCCGGTCGGAGCTTCAGGATCCAACAAAGTTAGATTCGTAATGGGTGAATTCTGCTACAATCGAAACACAATGGAACTGCTACGATCAATGTATTATGCTGTGTGATACACCATATTATAGCAAAGGCGTGATGTCCTTTTATTTCTTTGATAAATTTAGTCCGAATCTTTTGAATGGATGGATTTCCAAGGTCTGGTCCAGCGCTAAGCAGAGCTTGTTGCGCAGGCCCTGACCCGCCATTCGATGGCGCAATTCCTGGTAATCGGCAGAATTTAGAAGCGAAAGTTGAACGTGCTCGAGATGCCTGGAAGAGGACACGGTCCGCCCCGCCCTCTGACGTCACCTGACCTTGAACGCGACCGCTGCCGCCAGCCGCAAGTCATCCCAGTCAGGAGCAAATAGCTAGCGTCGAAGCGACTCGAACCCAATCTGCCACACTGGTTGAGGTCTAAAGCCCAGCGCTCTCCAGAGTCCCGATTGAGCTCCAGCGGCGAATAAATTGCGATGTATGACAAAAATTGTGTGATTCACAACGTAACATGGCAATATGAATGTGTATGAAATTCCAGTAGAGATATCCCGTTAGCCGTTAGGTATATCGATTTACACAAAAAGGTGGAAAGGTGAAATGCGAAAGGTGCGCAGCCTCTGACCCGCAGTGTTGCCGGGTTCCGCCAGTCTCCGCCACCGCGCCCAGGAAATTGCCACACAAAGACACATACGGCAACTTGTGCCACTTGCTAATGGGGCAATCAGACAAGTTAAACGCGGTCGGATGGCGTGGTTATTTTCTTCAGACGGTGCCGCCGGGAACACCGGCACCGGGCACACAGAGAAGCAGGGGTGGGGGGTGAAGGGGTGGGGGTCGGGGCGGAATAGGACAGCGGAGCAGGACATCCGCTACCGTATCGAAATGAGTGATTGTTTTGGTAATTGGTGGCTGCTGGATAATAACTAACAGTGAAACAGTTGTGACTCTTAACCCTATTCCCTGCTGGGGTGGGGGTGGGGGGGGGGGGGGGCAGATTCTGCCCCTCCCGGTGGTTTTTCACTTGCCGCTTCTAAACCATTAGGCCTAGCGTCCTGAAACTTTGTGACTTTTTGCAAAATTGAATGGCGCGTTGTCAAAATTTTGAAAAAATCGGTCCAGCAGAGGCGGTTCCAGGCTCCTGTTTTGGGGGGGGGTGTTACGAATGCGGTTTTGCGTCGCATACTTCCTTCGTGGGTTGCAGTGCAATACATGTGTCAGAAACAATTGCAATGTATTATGCATCATAGATACGGGGATTGTACATATTTTTTGGGGGGCAGAGGCGCACGCAGGCTAAAAAAATGGGAGGCGATACCAACCCTCAAATTAGGTCCAACTTCAAATTAGTAAGATGATAAAAGCGTTACGTGCATGGTGCCCCCCCCCCCCATGTTTTTCCTGGATCCGCCTATGCGCAATAATCAAATTTAACAATTACAGCATATAATGCACACATGTGACGTTCATGTCGTCCCAAACAATCACGAACAGCACATATTTTTATCCAGAAAATCCCCTCCCCCCATTTTACATTCCCTGAATACGCCTGATTTTGTGTTTGTCTTTCGATATATTAAATACCAGTACATTTGAAGCTCAACAACGTTTGGAGCATGAAAATCGGTCGAGCCACATGGTCGCAATGACCTTTCAAAAAACACCCACAATTTTCGGATTTTTTTGCCCCCTGGCCCCCCATTTTTGCACAAAATAAAAAAATTAGGGTCCAAAAAGAGAGATCTTGTCATGACGAATCGAATGGCGTTTTCCCCATCGAAATCGACCGAGCAGTTCTCGAGATCTCGGGGGGGGGGGGCAGAATCTGCCCCCAGCAGGTTAACGTAATTCTGGCCGCCCGCAGGGAATAGGGTTAAAATGGCCCATTGGCCAGGTTTGAGCATACAAAGCCATAGCCGCGAATAGGCATATCTAAAGAGCTGGCGCCCGAAGAGTTCCTGAAGCACATCGCCGTCCAGCAGGTACTGAGCTGTACCTGCTGGTGTGCTTAACAGCGCCGTCTGATCACCACTGCGTGATAACACTGCTGTCTGTCCACCACTGGAGCCCACCTCCGAGGCTGCTACCTAAGGCACCGGTCGGCGCCGCATCTCTCACCACTGCGTGATGACACTGTTGTCTGTCCACCACTGGAGCCCACCTCCGAGGCTGCTACCTAAGGCACCGGTCGGCGCCGCATCTCTTACCACTGCGTGATAACACTGTTGTCTGTCCACCACTGGAGCCCACCTCCGAGGCTGCTACCTAAGGCACCGGTCGGCGCCGCATCTCCTACCACTGCGTGATAACACTGTTGTCTGTCCACCACTGGACCCCACCTCCGAGGCTGCTACCTAAGGCACCGGTCGGCGCCGCATCTCCTACCACTGCGTGATAACACTGTTGTCTGTCCACCACTGGACCCCACCTCCGAGGCTGCTACCTAAGACACCGGTCGGCGCCGCATCTCCTACCACTGCGTGATAACACTGTTGTCTGTCCACCACTGGACCCCACCTCCGAGGCTGCTACCTAAGGCACCGGTCGGCGCCGCATCTCCTACCACTGCGTGATAACACTGTTGTCTGTCCACCACTGGAGCCCACCTCCGAGGCTGCTACCTAAGACACCGGTCGGCGCCGCATCTCCTACCTAACTCTCGGTAAACACCGATACATGTTTGACAAGTAAAGCTACACCCACAGGATTCTTGCACGGACACGGAAGCAGAAGATTCTATGTAGACGTTCGCAAATCGATACGGCTAGGCTGCCGGGCCTGTGATTGTGCGCAGGTCGCAACCGCCTATCATTCGTGCAGTTGTATCCCAATTTGAAAAACACAGTTAAAAATTTGACCTCCATGGGTAACCATTCGCAATGTTTGGGTATATTTTACGTGCCAGTACTTATACAGTTGAGTACGTTGAACGTTGCTGAATCCGACTGTGTCGAGAGGCGATTTCAATATGACCAGGAGCTGAGTAAGCTTTAAACGATTCAAGTCCGCCACGAATGCTCAAATCAGCAGATTTCCTAAATGGGACGGCTAATCTAACATCAAAGGATGATTCCGTCGCCGCAGCCTACGGCCGCTACCGGAGCGGTGTATGTATGCCCTTCTGTGTATGAACACATCCTGTGTGTATTTACACGCAAACACATTAGACTAACGACCGGCGCAAACATACAGGATCCTTGGCCACTTGCATTACTGGTTTAGCTGACACTCTGGTATTAATGAAGTGACTTGCAACTGCGAGCCAACGAAACGGACCACTAGCGGAGACAGTGAATGTCCACTGGCCGTGTCCGGTGCAAGGTTTGTGGCCGCGGTTTAAATCATACTTCCAAAGAAGGATCAGCAACATCTTTTGACGAACGTTATGAAATGATCGTAGATCTAAAACAACTTAAGTCTACAGCTTCAACAAATTAACAACTTCCCGATAATGAATATCATATTCCGAATCTGTTCGCGACCTTGGCGCCTGTCTTACCGAGCTATGGGCGTGGCTTCTTGTTGGGTGGACTGGACACCTCCGGTAGCGGGGAAGACTGCACCACAATCTCCTCTGACTCCAGGGAGGAGTTCATCCTGAAAACACACACCGAGCTCGGTCATTCAACATACGATATACTCCTGAGAACACACACCGAGCTCGGTCATTCAACATACGATATACTCCTGAGAACACACACCGAGCTCGGTCATTCAACATACGATATACTCCTGAGAACACACACCGAGCTCGGTCATTCAACATACAATATACTCCTGAGAACACACACCGAGCTCGGTCATTCAACATGCAATATACTCCTGAGAGCACACACCGAGCTCGGTCATTCAACAAACAATATACTCCTGAGAACACGCACCGAGCTCGGTCATTCAACATACAATATACTCCTGAGAACACGCACCGAGCTCGGTCATTCAACATACGATATACTCCTGAGAACACGCACCGAGCTCGGTCATTCAACATAAAATATACTCCTGAGAGCACACACCGAGCTCGGTCATTCAACATACAATATACTCCTGAGAACACACCGAGCTCGGTCATTCAACATACGATATACTCCTGAGAACACACACCGAGCTCGGTCATTCAACATACAATATACTCCTGAGAGCACACACCGAGCTCGGTCATTCAACATACAATTTACTCCTGAGAGCACACACCGAGCTCGGTCATTCAACATACAATATACTCCTGAGAGCACACACCGAACTCGGTCATTCAACATACAATATACTCCTGAGAACACACACTGAGCTCGGTCATTCAACATACAATATACTCCTGAGAGCATACACCGAGCTCGGTCATTCAACATACAATATACTCCTGAGAACACACACCGAGCTCGGTCATTCAACATACAATATGCTCCTGAGAGCACACACTGAGCTCGGTCATTCAACATACAATATGCTCCTGAGAGCACACACCGAGCTCGGTCATTCAACATACAATATACTCCTGAGAGCACACACCAAGCTCGGTCATTCAACATACAATATACTCCTGAGAGCACACACTGAGCTCGGTCATTCAACATACAATATACTCTTGAGAGCATACACCGAGCTCGGTCATTCAACATACTATATACTCCTGAGAGCACACACTGAGCTTGGTCATTCAACATACAATATACTCCTGAGAGCATACACCGAGCTCGGTCATTCAACATACAATATACTCCTGAAACACACACCGAGCTCGGTCATTCAACATACAATATACTCCTGAGAGCATACACCGAGCTCGGTCATTCAACATACAATATACTCCTGAGACCACACACCGAGCTGAGTCATTCAACATACAATATACTCCTGAGAACACACACCGAGCTTGGTCATTCAACATACAATATATTCCTGAGAACACACATCAAGCTCGGTCATTCAACATACAATATACTCCTGAGAGCACACACCGAGCTCAGTCATTCAACATACAATATACTCCTGAGAACACACACCGAGCTCGGTCATTCAACATACAATATACTCCTGAGAGCACACACCGAGCTCAGTCATTCAACATACAATATACTCCTGAGGGCACACACCAAGCTCGGTCATTCAACATACAATATACTCCTGAGAGCGCACACCGAGCTTGGTCATTCAACATACAATATACTCCTGAGAACACACACCGAGCTCGGTCATTCAACATACAATATACTCCTGAGAGCACACACCGAGCTCGGTCATTCAACATACAATATACTCCCATGGGCGGATAATGCGGTGTGGCAGGTATTGCCATGGCCACACCATCTTAAAAGTTGGTGTGGCAGTGCCACACCAACTTCCTGACTTGATTTTTACTTTTTAATGTGACATTTTATGAGTTATTGGTAAAAAATTTACAAAATAGCCTAATGCAAGCCTGGCAACCAAATTTATCAAACAATTAAACACACATTGTTATAGGTAAAATGTATATTGACACCTTAAGGTAAGTACTTATATTAAAATTGCAATTCAATATTGGGAGTTAGTCTTGCACACTACAAATGGAACATGTAACTTAATACAAGTCTGGCAAAACAATATCAAGCAACAAAGCACATGACGACAAAAGGATTTCCTAAATACAGAAATAGATCACAGAACATAACAAATTGAATTAAAAATTCACAGCTAGTAACAAAATGTATCTACCATCCCAACAATATTATCAGTTTCATTCAAGAAGCCTTCAAACTCATACTCATATACCAAGGTATCAATTTATATTGGGCACAAAGTATTTCCAAAAGCCTCAAATTGATAAATAAAACAATCATATTCAAGCAAAGCATTACATAAATATCCCCTAAGTTCAAAAGTTACCCATACATTTTACAATAATACATACATTTTGACATCTAATATAAAATAATGCATATTTGTGTGCATCTTAGTCCCTCCAATCCTAGATGTAGTGGTTTACACGTACCAATAGCAATGCAATATTTCGTCTTTCTTGCGCCAAGAGAAGTGCATTCTAATACTATCAAGTACTATAGAAATAGTTTTTTTAAACAAAGGCGAGAATTTGTGCGGGGAATAAAGGAAAACCGAAAAATAATCAAGTTTCTCATTCCAAAGTGTTTCCAAAGTAAAAACTATTATATGACCGTGGTAACCATTATATGACCGTGGACCAAGGTTCTATAACCAGGTAAGGACACGAGCCATTTGACCTTGAACTCGGCGGACCGCCGTATGACGTCACTGCCGGCAGCCGGCTGGAGGCCAGCAGCCGCAGGCCCACTGGCGGATCCAGAGGGGGGGGGGGGCATCAGGGGCAAATCCCTCCCCCCCCCCACACACACACAGGAATCTAGAAGGGGCATTAAATACAAGTATGCCCCCCCCCCACCCCGCACGTTCCCAATGTATCGTACAATCGTAAAAATTGTCTTTGCAGCAGTCAAAATCCAGCTATACACAGTCAAAAACCGAAAAATTTCGCACCGCTTCGCGGCATGACACAACTTTCGCAATTGCTTATGCAAATTTGAAAAATGGGAAAGTGAATCATTCCATTAAGTGTTTGACAGAGGCTCTACTTGGCGGTCATTGCTGGCACTGGTGAATCCAGGGGGGAGGCATCGGGCAAATGCCCCCCTCCCCCCCTCCCACAGGAATCTGGGAGGGGCATTAAATACCAGTATACCCACCCCCTCGCGCGTTCCCTGCACTGAATGTGAAAAACAATAAAAAACAAACAATGAAACTTCATGAAAACGGAAGTTTTTTTCTCGAGTGATTGAATTGGAGATTTGTATGTATCCCTTTCTTTCAATGATAGACAAAACAAAGCACCTGATGCAATTCAAGCACAAATTCACTTAACCCTTAACACGCTTACCCGGTGACACTTAACCCGCGCCCCGCTGGTGGGTGGGGGGGGGGGGGGGCAGAATCTGCCCTCCCTCCCAGATTTTCTCAATAACTTGAAAACTATGATAGATATCAACGTTAAACTTTCAGTACCTCGTGCTGCATCCATTCTACGTCTTTGCAACAAATTACAATGACATTTATGCAATTTTTGTGGGAGATAATGACGTTATAATGACGTCATGCCATGCCATTTTTTTTTGTGGAAAAACGATAAATGTTTGAACAATCGTAGAAAATAGAGGTTTGTAGAAAATTGCAAAACAAAAATGTAAGAAGAAAAGAAATGACATTCTCTTCAAAATGGTTATCTCTGATTTTCAAAATTATGTGTTTTTGACCCCAAAAATGAAAATAAATGATTTTTTTCCGGAAACAAAATTAACACGATACATTTTTGCAAATTTGAAGTGAATTTCTTAAGCTCGAATACCAAAATAAGGTGACCGGCCCAAATCCGCAGACAAAAAAAAATGAGGGTACCTTCTTGCCACAAAAAGATGCCCCCCTCCCCCTCCCCCACGGAGAGGCTGGATCCGCCAGTGCGCCGGCCACACCAACTTTTGAAACGATTCTCCACCCATGTATACTCCTGAGAACACACACCGACCTCGGTCATTCAACATACAATATACTCCTGAGAACACACACCGAGCTCGGTCATTCAACATACAATATACTCCTGAGAGCACACACCGAGCTCGGTCATTCAACATACAATATACTCCTGAGAGCACACACCGAGCTCGGTCATTCAACATACAATATACTCCTGAGAACACACACCGAGCTCGGTCATTCAACATACAATATACTCCTGAGAACACACACCGAGCTCGGTCATTCAACATACAATATACTCCTGAGAACACACATCGAGCTCGGTCATTCAACATACAATATACTCCTGAGAGCACACACCGAGCTCGATCATTCAACATACAATATACTCCTGAGAACATACACCGAGCTCGGTCATTCAACATACAATATACTCCTGAGAACACACCGAGCTCGGTCATTCAACATACGATATACTCCTGAGAACACACACCGAGCTCGGTCATTCAACATACAATATACTCCTGAGAGCACACACCGAGCTCGGTCATTCAACATACAATATACTCCTGAGAGCACACACCGAGCTCGGTCATTCAACATACGATATACTCCTGAGGACACACACCGAGCTCGGTCATTCAACATACAATATACTCCTGAGAGCACACACCGAGCTCGGTCATTCAACATACAATATACTCCTGAGAGCACACACCGAGCTCGGTCATTCAACATACAATATACTCCTGAGAGCACACACCGACCTCGGTCATTCAACATACGATATACTCCTGAGAACACACACCGAGCTCGGTCATCCAACATACGATATACTCCCGAGAACACACACCGAGCTCGGTCATTCAACATACAATATACATACTTTGGGGTATGTGGACGTACCGACTACAAAGGTCATATAGTGGCCGTATGGTGCTGGCGTCACGTGTACTAAGCCCATACAAACGTATATTACGTACACGTGTACTAAGCCCCCCCCCCCCCAAAAAAAAAAACACACGCATATTTCAGCCTAGGACTATACAGACTCCATGAAAACAGCAGTGATGTGCGCATACACGAGCTCACCCAAACATTCTCCACAGTTGTCTATCTCAGCCGGTCCGGGAAAAATAGGTCAGAGTTCATTCTCCTTCGACCAGTGTCCCGGGGGTCCAGACCACCACGAGTCGACAACCCGCATGTGTGTGCAGGTCAGGTGTGATCCGACTATAGCAGCCTGTCGCATCGCTGTCCATCATTTCCCCTGTGAACGCCTTGCCATGCCGACCCCGCCCGTACGACCCCATTCGCCGGCTCACTACAGCCGGGTTTAGCACACGAGGTCACGCCGGTCAGTGCTGTGAGAACAGTCTGTACGACCGGCGGGCGGCGGCGGAAGGAGCAGTAACCTCCCCGCCCGGGACGGATTGGAGGGAGAGAAAAGACAATTGTGACAGACGTCCGCTGCGACAGACGACGCGCGAGACGACGCACGAGACGACGCGCGAGACGACGCGCGAGACGACGCGCGAGACGACGCGCGAGACGACGCGCGAGACGACGCGCGAGACGACGCGCGAGACGACGCGCGAGACGACGCGCGAGACGACGCGCGAGACGACGCGCGAGACGACGCGCGAGACGACGCGCGAGACGGCGCGCGAGACGACGCGCGAGACGACGCGCGAGACGACGCGCGAGACGACGCGCGAGATGACGCGCGAGACGACGCGCGAGACGACGCACGAGACGACGCGCGAGACGACGCACGAGACGACGCACGAGACGACGCGCGAGACGACGCGCGAGACGTCGTACGAGACGACGCACATTCGGTTGCATGACACCACAAGGGAACCTACACACACACACACACACACGTGCGCGCACCCACGTTGCGCGCATTCAGGAATGTACTGGTTTCCCGATTTATTTTGTTATATAATTCCTTCCAAAAGTTGTATGTTTCAGTTGTGAGTCGTGCCCTTGTTTATCTTTCAACATGTCCATGGAGGGTACGACTAGAAGTTCAAAGCAAGTTTATGCCATTAAAAACGCAAAAGTATTAAAAAAAACACAAGAAGTTCATTGGGCACAGGTAGTTTTAACAGACAATTGACTCTTTGGAGAGTTTCCGTTGGTGATAACTGCAGAAAACCAGTCAGAAATATCGCCAGATTTCGAAGTCCCCAGAAATGTAGATCGGCTCGTAATAATTGCCGCCAAGATAGCCTCAGGCACTTCGGTCATCACGTTAACATGGACCCCAATGTATAGCTGAATTACTGCTACGTCGATTCCTACAACAGCCTGAGCGGCCTTGGCAAGAACGAATTTCTAAATGAATATTTATTATTTTTCAAATATATAAAAAAGTTCCCCAATTTAACTGATATATTTTGGTACACGATACTTTTCCAAATATGTCTGGTTTAGGAGATACTGTTTACTTAGTTGTCAAGCCATGCACTCAGTGTTGCAGCGGCGAACCCGACTTACCTAGTTATTGAATTGCCTTACGACTGCACTTACCTGACCAGACCAAGTCTAACCAAGTTAAGTTGTTATAAGGCCTTGGGTCTTACCAACGCCAAGTTAAATCGAATAGTCTTTCACTAGGTTACTGGGGGCAAATAATTACAGAAGGCAAACTTAGAAATGGCCAAGTACTTATCGAAAATATTCATCGAGAATAACAAAAGTGGAGTGGGGCAGGGTTGTAACTGGCTCAACTTACCATGAGCCGACTCATCATGTTTGAGCCAGCCGCACGACTCAGTCATGACTCTAATGTATTTCGAAAGTATAATTTCGAATCCACTCATAACTTAACCCTATTAGTTTCAGGCCCCTGGCTACCCCTGTTGGTGGCAAGGGGGGGGGGGGCGGATTCGCCCCCCCCCCCCCAGGAGATCTCGAGATCCACCCGTCCGATTTTCACAAATCAAACGGTGTTCGATTCCCCCCAACACGATCTAAATTTGTTTGTAAAAAATCGTAAATATTTGATAGGGGGCACCAGGGGGGCAAACACTAACCAAATTAGAGGTATCTTTGATCCACCACAGCTGCCATGTTTATCAACCGATTTGAACGCAACTAATGGGGATCGATAGATATTGAATTGGGGATTGATATATGACGGTGGCTTTTGAAAATTAAACAATCATAGGCGTTTGCAGGTCACTAAATATGGGGGTGAAATAAATGCATTATAAAACCGCCTTTTGTTGACCTTTTTGGATAAATGAAACGGTGCGTTATTGTGACATCAGACACAACAGTTATAAAACATATTTTTAGCCATAGGCGGTGTCAGGTTAGCGAAAAAGGGAGGGAAAATATACACAAAAGAATAACTTCCTGTAAACCTCCTCTTTTCAAGTCCCTGAAACTGCCTCTGCCATGCAATATTTATTATAGTTCACTAACATCAACTAATTTGCACTTGTTTCTATCACCAATGTAACTCCTTTATACTTCAGGCAGTTAGGGAAGAAGCCGTGAAGATAAAAAATACTCCAAAAACCGGGCCATGGACCCGCCTCTATTAAGGTAAGGAACTCAAAATTTTGACTCCATATGCGGAAATCAATTCCAGGAAAAGTCCCAAAATGTCATGGGTCTGCTCCCAGCCGTTCCCGAGATATCTGCGAAAAACCTGAGGGGTGGGCAGAATCTGCCCCCTCCCCTGCCACTAATAGGGTTAACCAAATTCTGAACCAGCTAAATATGAAATAAAATGGAAAATGTGATGTGCCATAATTGTGACTCTAGGTAGTAGGTATCGTGAACTTCTCATCCAGTAATTATTCATGTTTATGATTCCTTTGATGATAACGAATATTGTTCCAACATAACATTAAAGTAAAACAATTAGATAAAATGGTATAATACACTGAATCCAACTATATGAATTGATTAGTACTTACCCGACCAGATCATCGGCGGACTCGAAGCTCATGTTGGGATACGCCGACATGTCTATAGTTCCGCCGGGCCCGACAGATGGCAGGCCAGTCGGCGTCTCGGCCAGAATGTCCACCAGGAGGCTGAAAGACGAAACAAAACAGGAGTTAAAATCAGCAACAGTGAGACAAACCGACTGCGTTTTATTGCTGACCACAGGCAATGCTTGACAGCACTGTAATGAGTGTGCAACATAGTTTGATCTCGATTGTGCCGAGCCAAAAGATTGTGCCGAGCCAAAGGATTGTGCCGAGCCAAAGATGACTGCGGTCTAGTTACTCTATGCAGAATATGAAGCCCCAGCCAATGCAAGTGACCCGCCAGCGTTCGAAGGTCCTGTGATGTGCGCCTGATACGCTAAATCGCTACACTGCCTCCAAAAATGCATAGCTGTACACAAACTACACATTGTCGTCATTCAGCGTGCCAAAAACACAATATTCAGTTGAAACACACCGTACGTTCCTGTATTGATCAACACTATCCAAAGCCAGCGAGCCCTCCCTGTATCACATGCACGCTGTACTGTATGCACGCTGTACTGTATGCACGCTGTACTGTATGCACGCTGTATTGTATGTACGCTGTACTGTATGCACGCTGTACTGTATGCACGCTGTACTGTATGCACGCTGTACTGTATGCACGCTGTACTGTATGCACGCTGTACTGTATGCACGCTGTACTGTATGCACGCTGTACTGTATGCACGCTGTACTGTATGCACGCTGTACTGTATGCACGCTGTACTGTATGCACGCTGTACTGTATGCACGCTGTACTGTATGCACGCTGTACTGTATGCACGCTGTACTGTATGCACGCTGTACTGTATGCACGCTGTACTGTATGCACTCTGTACGCACTCACCTGTCGTCCAGACTGATGCTCTCTTCCGGTGGCAGGCGCTCTGCAGCCAGCTGGTCGTACTCTGCCCTCAGCTCGTAGTTGGAGTCGCGCACCTGTCGCAGCCGCTCCACCACACTGGGACCGTAGAAGTCGATCAGCTGACGGATACTGCCCACACCAGAGTCGACAAACGTCCGCTCCAGGGCGTCCTGACGAGCATTGTATCGATCAGAAAATCCGACCGGAGCTTCACGAGTCCACTCAAACGTCGACATAACTTTATACAAAATAAACTAAATTAGCAAAAAGTTGGAGAAGATAATACAAGAATACAAACATCCATGTTCAGTACAAATACCCCACATGGGAGGACGTAGGAAATGTCGAGTCTACCTCAGCCCTCCCCTCCCCCTCCTCTCTCCTCTCTCCTCTCTCCTCTCTCTCTCCCCCCCCCCCCCCCCCACTCACCGCGAATCCGTGCGGTCCTCGCTCAGCCTCTGCGTCGCGGGTCTGTCTCAGCATCAGGCACAGTGAACGCAGGAAGTTGGCAGCAGCGTCCGCCAGCGTACCCAGCACCAGGTCTGTGGAGGCTGAGAGAGACGGGCACAATAACAAATGGCAACATGACTGTGTCGGTTGAGAGAGGTACCGAGTTACTACGAGTCTGGGCCAGGCGGCAGGCACAGACAGGTCTCTCGTCAGACACAGTACTGAGCAGAGCATACCATCAGCACCGCAGCCCTGTTTCATAATAACCTAACTTCAATATTGCAGGGTTTTTTTTACAAAAGGAATCCCATTGTAGCATTATAGGTCACTGATAAAACGTACTCACTTGAATTGCTATGATCTTTTTGTTCAACTGGGCTGAGGACGTTGGCAGAGGTAGACAGGTTTGTCGTCGGCTCTCATATATTGCTTTACTACTGTAGTCTGTACCTATAGGGATACATTGTGTATACGTAATACTACATGCATTGTTCTTTTATATTCTGTCTCTTGAATATTCTGAATTTCAAAGTCAGAGGGTCCTGTGAAGTGTGTGAATTCTTACTGTGGAAGCCGGTGTGAGCGGCGATCGTGCCGACAGATCGTACCATCAGGTCCCGACACAGCTCGGAAGGTATCTCTGGGATGACCACCGGACTGCCGCGGATGAAATCACTGCCAATAGAGGGCAGGTCAGTCGGCGCCAACAGCGACCGCAGCAGTGTGTTCCTGATACGCGCACACATACAATGAACATACGAACACACGTACAAACGAGCGCACAACCCTACGTAACAAACAACACAACACAACACAACACAACACAACACAACACAACACAACACAACACAACACAACAACACAACACAACACAACACCGCAATGAGAACGACAACCCAACACACATCCGCGTTACGAACAGTCGCATCCTCCGATCAGGGCGGTCGGGAAACACCACGGTCGGATGCCATTAGTAGTAAGCCAGAAGTGTTGCACAATTGTACATCCCACGCATGAGAACGATACTTAAGAACGACAATGAGAAATGAGAACGAGACATGAGAACGAGACATGAGAACGAGAAATGAGAATGAGAATGAGAAATGAGAACGAGAAATGAGAACGAGAAATGAGAACGAGAAATGAGAACGAGAAATGAGAAATGAGAACGAGAAATGAGAACGAGAAATGAGAACGAGAAATGAGAACGAGAAATGAGAAATGAGAACCAGAAATGAGAACGAGAAATGAGAACGAGAAATGAGAAATGAGAACGAGAAATGAGAACGAGAAATGAGAACGAGAAATGAGAACGAGAAATGAGAACGAGAAATGAGAACGAGAAATGAGAACGAGAAATGAGAACGAGAAATGAGAACGAGAAATGAGAACGAGAAATGAGAACGAGAAATGAGAACGAGAAATGAGAACAAGACTTAAGAACGACCACGAGAAATGAGAACGAGGACAATGCAGAAAAAGGACGAAGTAGACAATTGACAGTCTGTAGACGTCAGTGAAGTAGCTATATGCATTTCAAAATATCGGAACACTACCGACTTTGTTCGCCATGATTACGACGCGATTACGACATGATTACGATGCTCTCATATTCACAGGATCGAAATGTGATCTTTGGAGACGCCGATCTGGAGGCCGATTGGTGTCTTCAGGTATATCGATGGTGACTGGCTATCTGGCACCCCTTGCTTTCTTCACAAGCTTCAAATTAGCACAACAGTTTACCAGCAAGTGGTCTACCTACCTGTCCTTGACTTCTGGAAAGACGGCGAAGGTTTCCTCCAGCTTTCCGAAACATTCTGACAGGTCTACGGGCGCTAGGGCTGATTCGTCTACCTGTGAAGTGAAGCAACAACAAGCAACGAGTGAGAAGGCTGACACGGCCTGAAGAAATAACTGGTGGAACATACGCAGGTAAAATAAAACAGACCACAGACATTAAAGTCTTACAGGAGGCTGACAAGCCATTCCTATGAGCCATGCTATGGCTGGCTTATACATTATACAATATTTAGGGAATGGCATTACCTGGAAGTAAATTCAATAGTAATAAAGTTTAGACGCTACGAACACACTATCGTCTCATCAAGAAGTGACGATATCTCAGACGAATCGCCAACACGTGCCCAGGTCCAGCGTAAGGCACCGATGGTCGAGTGAGAAGGCACACGAACCGGAGCCGCCTGTGCGATGGCCTGACTGAGCGCAGCGTTCTGCCGGTCCAGCTGGATGGTGGCCAGAACCATCGGGTCCATACGGAACGCAGACACCGCCGGTTTACTGCAAACACACGGGTTTACACGGGTTCATAGGGGTTCACACGTGTCACGGGAGTGGGCACTGTCAGCTGCGGCAGAATAGGGTTATGCGGAAAAGAGTGTGCAAAGATAGACCCAAATTTACTTTCTTTGAAATATAAACCTACCCAGATTAAAGAAAGTAACAATTGAGTAGTTATTTTCGCTCGAACTACGCTACGCTCGAACTACGCTACGCTCGAACTACGCTACGCTCGAACTACGCTACGCTCGAAATACGCTACGCTCGAACTACGCTACGCTCGAACTACGCTACGCTCGAACTACGTTACGCTCGAACGATAACTAATATACACGAAAATGGAAAGCTGTCACAAAACATAAGAAATCACTGATAATGATGACACAAACCACTTTCAGTGCCAGAAGTAAATAAAACAAGGCAATACATGAATGAATGAATGCATAAATGAATGAATGAATGAATGAATGAATGAATGAATGAATGAATGAATGAATGAATGAATGAGCAAATGAATGCCTAAGTGAGTGATAACAAATGGTCAAACAGTGTTGCCCTGATCCCACTGATTTACTGCAAACCATGCAAGTCCCAACAACAACAACACAAAACTGTACACACACAGAGCTGAGAAGTGTTAAGAGATGAAGAGAGTCAGTCTCAGAGAGCGTGCTCGCCGCCTCAGTACGCACATGTCCTGCTCAGACGTGACGTCAGCAGGCTGGAACAGCTTCGGCCCCTCCACCACGAGGTTTGGCTGCAGCTTGGAGAGCTGTTGCAGCTCCTCAGGCCGCAGTGGCTTCAGCGGCGGCGGCGGCGTCTCAAACTCGCCCCAGTGCTGGGGTGCCGCCATCGTGTGGACCTCAATGGTCACACTGGACGGGTGCTGTGGGTGGTAGGGCAGTCAGACAGCTGTGCAGCTGTTGTATAGCCTTGGATGCCGCCAGGAGGTTGTCATCCCTTCAGCCGCCATAGGCTCAATTTTTTGAATGGTGTGACAGTGAGTGACAGTCATACGTCCACAAGATTTTGGTGCATCAACATTTGTGGCGCAGTTTATATATGGCCTTTTAACATTAGCGAAGGAGTAAGATCCCCTTTGCTGTCAAAACAGGAGTGACTTAGCAGCAAAATGTTATAAAGATAAGTAGAGCCCTTGGATCGATCTTTCCTTCAGTGCATGTTTGATGAAAATCAGATAGGTAGAATTTGCTTTAAAAAAATTGTGAGTTATTATTGATCTGTATAGGCCATAGGGGCAAGGGATTCTGTGGACATATGACGTCACCACCCCTGGGTTGGATTCAGTAAAATTGCTGGATGACTCTACCTTCTTATAGGGCCTTGGATGCAGCCAGAGCTTTATAAAATGTGTGTAGAAGTGTGTACAGGGTAACAGTCATGGGTATTAGTTTAGAGGTGTACAGTCAGGCGTTTAAACTGGTTGACCACGGTTACAGCTGCGTTTCCCACTCAAGGTCACAGTTACAGGCAGTTATGGTTGCATGAGGTTACGGTTGCGCTTGCGGTGATTTTATTATGCAGCTGAATTTGACGTTAAAATATAAACAATAAAGACGACATGAAGATAATTCTGCCACACATGAAATATATAATTTATGTTCAATCAAACAGCATCAACACAGAAAACCAGTATTACTAGCACAGGCATCACACAAGCTGCCATCAGTGATGCCATTCACTTTTTCCAGAGATCCCAAGATCATTACTCAAATATCCCAAGATTGCCACTTCATAGCCCAAGGTTACAAGGCACATATCCCAAGCAATATCCCAAAGTCGTATGCAGAATCGGAAGTGAAAATTGGACAAGAAAGTGTGTTATTCCCAGTTGAATTGATCATGGGCTGACTGCATGTGTCTCAGGAATAGTGATTTGACACTGACTACAAGGTGTCAACATCGATAACTCCATTTTAGAGAATCATCTTAGCCAGTGTGTTAACAATAAACTGTTACGGTTTGCTTGACATACACTGCAAGTTGTAGGTATCAATTTACCCCACCACTGGGGCAAGTTGTGACAATTACCCTACTGTCATGAAAGCGTCCACGCAGTCTTAAATTCTGCAAGTGAAATACCACTTTCATAAAGACATAAAATAAAAGTGCAACAAAGAGCCTCTTGGGCCCATCCGAGGTTGCACCCCCCCCCCCCCCCTCCACCAGTCTCGCCCCTTCAAATCACCTTACTCTATCTGCATACAAGAAGGCTAATCCCACGAGTATTTATGAACTAATCCCTTCTCTGTAAAGTATTTATCTAATCTAATTTTGAAGGAAGCAAGTGTCACTGCATCAGCGACATCCCCTGGTAGCATATTCCAATGTCCTACAACCCTTCTACTGAAAAATGACTGTCGTAGCCTAGTCCTACTTTGTTTCATAATGAGTTTATGCTGATGACCTCTACCTCGATTTTTCCTATTGAACTCAAACATACCCTTTAAATATCCAGAATGCTGACTATTTACAAATTTGAAGACTTCAATTAGATCTCTTAAACTTCTATATCTAAGTGAACACATACCCAATTTCTTTAATCTATCTTCATACGGTAAACTACCAAGACAATTAACCATTTTTGTTGCCCTTTTTTGAACTCTTTCTAACAACCAGCAATCTTTCTCATATGTTGGAGACCAGGCTTGTACACAATACTCCAAATGTGGTCTAACGTATGCACAATACAGTTTTGTTATTACCTTTTCACTCTTGTAGGAAACATTTCTGTTAATGGCCCCTAGCATTCTAAGTGCCTTTTTCCTAGCTTCTACAACCTGGTCTGACGCTGATAGTCTATTGTTTACCACGACACCTAAATCTCTTTCCTTTTCAATCTGCTCCATTTTCTGCCCACCCATTTCATACCTATGTTTACTGCTAACCCGTCCAGCGTGCATAATCTTACATTTACTCAAATTGAATTTCATCTGCCATGCTTCAGACCACTCAACTAGCTTGTCCAGATCTGATTGAAAAACATCCTGATCATGTTTTCCTCTAATAATCCTGACAACTTTTAGATCGTCTGCAAATTTCAAGACTTTGCTGTCTATACTGTTCTCAATTGCATTCACAAATATTATAAAAAGCAATGGGCCCAGGACTGAGCCCTGTGGAACCCCACTGAGAACCTCCTTCCATTGTGATTGGCACCCATTCAATATAACCCTTTGCTGGCGTCCTGCAAGCCACGTTTCTATCCAATCCAGAATCTTGCCCCTGATCCCATGCATTTTAAGTTGCAACCCCAGTCTTGTATGGGGGACTTTGTCAAATGCTTTACTGAAATCAAGAAAAGCTACATCTAGCTGTTTACCCTGATCAAAGCTATCTGTTGCAACATCCAAAAACTCCAGAAGATTAGTTAAACAAGAACGGCCCTTCCTAAAGCCATGCTGTGTATCCTTGATGAGTTCATTTTGCTCCAAGAATTCAACAATCTTATATTTGATGATTGATTCAAGCACCTTGCAGACTAATGAGGTCAGACTAACCGGTCTATAGTTTTCCTCTTTACTTCTATCTCCCTTTTTATGAATAGGAACAACATTTGCTCTTTTCCAATCAAGTGGAATTTTACTATCTGCGAGTGATTTAGAAAATATTATGGCTAATGGAACCGACAACTCCCTTTCAGATTCTCTTAAAAGTCTAGCATGGATTTCATCAGGTCCTTCTGCCTTGTTAGGCCTTACTTTCTTTAGATATTCTAGAACAAGTTCACTACTTATGCCACCTAGCTCTCCTATAGTCTCCTCTGTCTCTAGCTCAGGCTGAAGTGCTGCAATACTACGCTGGTCCTCGATAGTAAAGACAGATTGAAACTGATCATTAAGCACTTCAACCATTTCACTGTCCTTGCTAACTAACACATCATCTACCTTAAATGGACCTATATTTTTGGAAACTGTACTGAACTTATAAAAACTGAAGAACTTCTTACTATCTGCATTACAATGTCTAGCTAAATCAAGTTCCTTTGCCCTTTTAGCTGCTCTGACCTTTTTCTTCACTGAATTTCTTGCATTCTGGTAGGCCTTCCGATTTATATCTAGTGAAGATCCCTTCAAAATGCCAAATGCACTTCTTTTAGCTTGTATAGCACTCCTTACTTCTGGGGTAAGCCAAACTGGTTTGCCCTTGGTTCTGTTACGTTTGTGCCTGAGGGGTATATGCCTATTTTGAATTTGGCTTAATCTAGCTTTGAAAACATTCCAGGCCTCACATGCATCTAAACCTGCCAACTCAACGTTCCATTTTATCTGTGCGAGGTCATTTCTAATACCATCAAAATCAGCCTGGCTGAAGTTTGGAACCATAATAAGGTTATCTTTGGGCCTCATTTCTGATGAGATATTGAATTTAACCATATTGTGATCACTGGTTCCTAGACCTGCACAAATACTTATGTCACTAACTAGAACACTGTTGTCTGAGAATACAAGGTCTAGAATGGAGCAATGTCTGGTTGGCTCTGTTACAAACTGATGCATGAAAAGCTCCTCTTCAAAGATGTGCCTATACAACCTATACTCATTTGTTTCCTCTGCTATACTTTCGTATCCTCTTAAGTTAAAATCTCCCATAATAAGACACTGAGCCCGAAAGTTCCTACGTATTTCCTCACAAATATCTTGGTCTGTTTCAGCTTGGGAGTTCCTTGGAAGATTCCCTGGTCTGTAAAATGCACCTATCCTCAACCTTCCTCTGTTTCCTGTGCCAATTTTAATGTCAAGCCAGATTGATTCTACTTCTTTTACTTTACTAGAATCATCAACTCTAGTAGTGCAGTACAAGCTATTTACATATACAAACACTCTGCCCCCCTGCCGTGATTCTCTGCAGTATGAGAACATGTTATACCATTGTAACTCGAAATCCTGTAGCCTATCCCTATTATACCCCTCACTAACCCATGTCTCGGTTACACAAATTATATCAGGCTTTTCAAGGACAACATAACACTCAAACTCATCAAATTTAGACCTAATACTTTGGGCATTCAGCAACACACATGTGATCTTATACTTTGAGCTGACTCTACTAATTCTGAGGGAATTATGATCTACTGTCCTATTCTGACATGAACTTCTACCAATGCTTACTTCCTGATGCCCTAGTACTAGCGTCCCCGAACCCCCCTCTCCTACCTAGTTTCCCTGAATGACACTTCTGTAGGCATCTCCCAAAGCCCTTGCCCCCTCATCCAATAAGTGAAGCCCATCCTTCATATAGTACCTACGCCACTCATAGAACTGATCCCATAAGTCTACATAACTAAGCCCCATAGCTGAACATAAGTTCTGAACTGAGTACCGGAGCCTGCTGCAGCGGAGTACCGGAGCCTGCTGCAGAGGTTGAAGGAGTCCAGGAAACCAGTCATTGTGACTGGCATCCTCCCTCGCTGTGGAGCCAGTGAGGAGTGGTACTCGAGAGCTCTGTCTGTGAACAGCTCAGTTCAGAACTTATGTTCAGCTATGGGGCTTAGTTATGTAGACTTATGGGATCAGTTCTATGAGTGGCATAGGTACTATATGAAGGATGGGCTTCACTTATCGGATGAGGGGGCAAGGGCTTTGGGAGATGCCTACAGAAGTGTCATTCAGGGAAACTAGGTAGGAGGGGGGTTCAGGGACGCTAGTACTAGGGCATCAAGAAGTAAGCATTGGTAGAAGTTCATGTCAGAATAGGACAGTAGATCATAATTCCCTCAGAATTAGTAGAGTCAGCTCAAAGTATAAGATCACATGTGTGTTGCTGAATGCCCAAAGTATTAGGTCTAAATTTGATGAGTTTGAGTGTTATGTTGCCCTTGAAAAGCCTGATATCATTTGTGTAACCGAGACATGGGTTAGTGAGGGGTATAATAGGGATAGGCTACAGGATTTCGAGTTACAAGGGTATAACATGTTCTCATACTGCAGAGAATCACGGCAGGGAGGTGGAGTGTTTGTATATGTAAATAGCTTGTACTGCACTACTAGAGTTGATGATTCTAGTAAAGTAAAAGAAGTAGAATCAATCTGGCTTGACATTAAAATTGGTACAGGAAACAGAGGAAGGTTGAGGATAGGTGCATTTTACAGACCAGGGAATCTTCCAAGGAACTCCCAAGCTGAAACAGACCAAGATATTTGTGAGGAAATACGTAGGAACTTTCGGGCTCAGTGTCTTATTATGGGAGATTTTAACTTAAGAGGATACGAAAGTATAGCAGAGGAAACAAATGAGTGTAGGTTGTATAGGCAAATCTTTGAAGAGGAGCTTTTCATGCATCAGTTTGTAACAGAGCCAACCAGACATTGCTCTATTCTAGACCTTGTATTCTCAGACAACAGTGATCTAGTTAGTGACATAAGTATTTGTGCAGGTCTAGGAACCAGTGATCACAATATGGTTAAATTCAATATCTCATCAGAAATGAGGCCCAAAGATAACCTTATTATGGTTCCAAACTTCAGCCGGGCTGATTTTGATGGTATTAGAAATGACCTCGCACAGATAAAATGGAACGTTGAGTTGGCAGGTTTAGATGCATGTGAGGCCTGGAATGTTTTCAAAGCTAGATTAAGCCAAATTCAAAATCGGCATATACCCCTCAGGCACAAACGTAACAGAACCAAGGGCAATCCAGTTTGGCTTACCCCAGAAGTAAGGAGTGCTATACAAGCTAAAAGAAGTGCATTTGGCATTTTGAAGGGATCTTCACTAGATATAAATCAGAAGGCCTACCAGAATGCAAGAAATTCAGTTAAGAAAAAGGTCAGAGCAGCTAAAAGGGCAAAGGAACTTGATTTAGCTAGACATTGTAATGCAGATAGTAAGAAGTTCTTCAGTTTTTATAAGTTAAGTACAGTTTCCAAAAATATAGGTCCATTTAAGGTAGATGATGTGTTAGTTAGCAAGGACAGTGAAATGGTTGAAGTGCTTAATGATCAGTTTCAATCTGTCTTTACTATCGAGGACCAGAGTAGTATTGCAGCACTTCAGCCTGAGCTAGAGACAGAGGAGACTATAGGAGAGCTAGGTGGCATAAGTAGTGAACTTGTTCTAGAATATCTAAAGAAAGTAAGGCCTAACAAGGCAGAAGGACCTGATGAAATCCATGCTAGACTTTTAAGAGAATCTGAAAGGGAGTTGTCGGTTCCATTAGCCATAATATTTTCTAAATCACTTGCAGATAGTAAAATTCCACTTGATTGGAAAAGAGCAAATGTTGTTCCTATTCATAAAAAGGGAGATAGAAGTAAAGAGGAAAACTATAGACCAGTTAGTCTGACCTCATTAGTCTGCAAGGTGCTTGAATCAATCATCAAAGATAAGATTGTTGAATTCTTGGAGCAAAATGAACTCATCAAAGATACACAGCATGGCTTTAGGAAGGGCCGTTCTTGTTTAACTAATCTTCTGGAGTTTTTGGATGTTGCAACAGATAGCGTTGATCAGGGTAAACAGCCAGATGTAGCTTTTCTTGATTTCAGTAAAGCATTTGACAAAGTCCCCCATACAAGACTGGGGTTGCAACTTAAAATTCATGGGATCAGGGGCAAGATTCTGGATTGGATAGAAACGTGGCTTTCAGGACGCCAGCAAAGGGTTATATTGAATGGGTGCCAATCACAATGGAAGGAGGTTCTCAGTGGGGTTCCACAGGGCTCAGTCCTGGGCCCATTGCTTTTTATAATATTTGTGAATGCAATTGAGAACAGTATAGACAGCAAAGTCTTGAAATTTGCAGACGATCTAAAAGTTGTCAGGATTATTAGAGGAAAACATGATCAGGATGTTTTTCAATCAGATCTGGACAAGCTAGTTGAGTGGTCTGAAGCATGGCAGATGAAATTCAATTTGAGTAAATGTAAGATTATGCACGCTGGACGGGTTAGCAGTAAACATAGGTATGAAATGGGTGGGCAGAAAATGGAGCAGATTGAAAAGGAAAGAGATTTAGGTGTCGTGGTAAACAATAGACTATCAGCGTCAGACCAGGTTGTAGAAGCTAGGAAAAAGGCACTTAGAATGCTAGGGGCCATTAACAGAAATGTTTCCTACAAGAGTGAAAAGGTAATAACAAAACTGTATTGTGCATACGTTAGACCACATTTGGAGTATTGTGTACAAGCCTGGTCTCCAACATATGAGAAAGATTGCTGGTTGTTAGAAAGAGTTCAAAAAAGGGCAACAAAAATGATTAATTGTCTTGGTAGTTTACCTTATGAAGATAGATTAAGGAAATTGGGTATGTTTTCACTTAGATATAGAAGGCTAAGAGGAGATCTAATTGAAGTCTTCAAATTTGTAAATAGTCAGCATTCTGGATATTTAAAGGGTATGTTTGAGTTCAATAGGGAAAATCGAGGTAGAGGTCATCAGCATAAACTCATTATGAAACAAAGTAGGACTAGGCTACGACAGTCATTTTTCAGTAGAAGGGTTGTAGGACATTGGAATATGCTACCAGGGGATGTCGCTGATGCAGTGACACTTGCTTCCTTCAAAATTAGATTAGATAAATACTTTACAGAGAAGGGATTAGTTCATAAATACTTGTGGGATTAGCCTTCTTTTATGCAGGTAGAGTAAGGTGATTTGAAGGGGCGAGACTGGTGGAGGGGGGGGGGGATGGGGGGGGGGGGGGGGGTGCAACCTCGGATGGGCCCAAGAGGCTCTTTGTTGCACTTTTCTTTTATGTCTTTATGTCTGAGCTGTTCACAGACAGAGCTCGAAGTGTTGTCCCACACCCTGGTGGGCCTCTGAGACAATTTCGATGACCCCACAAACTCGAAAACTAAAAGGGTTAGAAAGGCGCATATTTTTGACTCACTTATATCTCCCTAAGTACTAGCCTCCTCCTGAACTTGGTCGATGGTTGCAAACACCCTATATATGGCCTTGCAAACACCCCACTCAGCGCCACACAAACTAGCACCACAACACACTACCAAGCCGGAAAGCCAGTGGATTTTTTGTCTTGTATTTACTGCGCCAGAGACGTCTCAGAATATTCAGCTGCCATATGAAGCAAATTCAGACCTAGGCTAGGCTGGCGCAGGCTGGCAAGCGTGAATAGTTGTATGATATTCATATACACATTCACATGGACATTCGATGACACCATAGATAACCTCTAAAATCGTCACACAGATAGATATTGATGCGCTGATTCCAAAAAAACGTAATATCTAAGACGCACAATACATATTTTTTTAGTTATACCGATTTCAATGTTTTAGCGATAATTTTTTTGGGACACCATAGATCATGCTTAAAATTGTCTCGTAGATGTATTTCGACGTCCTGATTCTGAAAAACATAATAACTAAGATGCACAATAAACTGTTTTTGAGTTACACTTAATTTAACATTTTGGCGGGAAATTTGTGGACACCATAGATCACGCTGAAAATAGCCATACAGATAGATCTTGATGCGCTGATTCCAAAAATCATAATACCTAAGACGCACAACGGACAGTTTTTGTGCATGCACATTCGCATCTAAAGATCACCATAATTGGAGAAACCATAGATAGGGCTCAACATAACCTCTGAGATAGACCTTGATGTGCTGATTCCAAAAATCGTAATACCTAAGACGCACAATGAATAGTTTTTGAGTTATACCTATTTCAATGTTTTAGCGGTAACTTTTTTGGGACACCATAGATCATGTTGAAAATGTCTCGTAGATGTATTTCGACGTCCCGATTCTGAAAAACATAATAGCTAAGATGCACAATGAACCGTTTTTGAGTTACACTTAATTTAACGTTTTGGCGGGAAATTTTTGGACCATAGATCACGCTGAAAATGGCCATAGCGATAGATCTTGATGTGCTGATTCCAAACAGCGCATCAAGGTCTATCTTAGAGTTTATTTTGAGCCCGATCTTTGGTGTCCCCAACTATGGTTGATCTTTAGATGTGAATGTGCATGCACAAAACTGTTCGTTGTGCGTCTTAGGTATTATGATTTTTGGAATCAGCGCATCAAGATCTATCTGTATGGCCATTTTCAGCGTGATCTATGGTGTCCAAAAATTTCCCGCCAAAACGTTAAATTAAGTGTAACTCAAAAACGGTTTATTGTGCATCTTAGCTATTATGTTTTCAGAATCAGGACGTCGAAATACATCTACGAGACATTTTTCAGCATGATCTATGGTGTCCCCAAAAAAAATACTGCTAAAACATTGAAATAAGTATAACTCAAAAACTATCTGTTGCAAGTCTTAGATATTACTTTTTTTTAATCAGCGCATCAAGATCTATCTGCGTGACGATTTTAGAGGTGATCTATGGTGGCATTGAATGTCCATGCGAATGTGTATATGAATATCATACAACTATTCACACTTCAGGCTGGCGGATGTAACGGAAGTTGGCCCACATTCAGCCCAGATTCAGCCCGGCCCAGATTCGTGCTACCATATCTGAAGGAAAACTTTACCAGCCAAAATGTATTAAATACCCATCTCCACACTGCACCATTGCATAAGATAAGGGAGCAATAGTTTTATAAAACATTCCACATCCAATTGTTCAGTCACCCTAGACACGCCTACCTAAGATACACAAATAATTGATGGTTAACGCTACCTTGATGTTTACGAAATGCCACGTCGCCTCTGGTTGAGATTTTCCCCTGACAAGTGCTATGACTCTGATGTGGCAATGCATCACATAACACATCATTTGGCAATGTATGTGTGATATCCAACCAGTACAGCTAATACCGGATGAGCGTTCCAAAGATCCTAAATATACATTATTATTCTTCTTGACTTGCGAGTGTCGGCCGGATGGCAGAGCTGACCCCTGCGGCCGGCGCGAACCAACACCGGTAACGTTTCGTCACGGATCTGAGAAGTCGTGCATCAGCCGTGTGTTGCACGCAATGACGGGGCGGAGGCGGTGGCGGCGGTGACGATGAAGGGGCGGAGGCGGTGACGGCAGCGGCGGCGTCGGAGGCCGTGGCGGTGGCGGTGCGCTAAGCGACATGGTTCGTGACTCGTGAGTTTACGGTCGAGTCTGGGCTTCCAACGCAACAGTGTCATGATGGAGCTGTTAATGATCTGGCGTAGTGCCGGTCTGATCTAACCAAGGAATCTTGATCTGGTCGGGGTGTCGGATGATAAGTCGTTTATAAATTGCTGATATTCTTATGTTATATTGTGTTGGCATTAGCGTCGAATTCGTATACCTAAAAGGTAAAATCACATTACACAGGATATATTTTAACAGAGATAGCTGTTTTGTTCGCAGTTCAAGAACCACGGGACCTTTCTTAGTTCATCCTAAGGACATTTCCGCACCAAACTCTAAATGCAAAATATAAAAACACGTGAACGCTGATTGTTTGGATAGAGGATCCGCCCCTGATCTAACATGTCCGTTTGATAGACATGTTAGATCCGGGTAAATAGAACTTGCAAACACGTTTTTTTTATCCCCTGTCAAGAACGGGATCATATTTTGCATAAAGCATTTGCAAACAGGAATCGCCGCTTTTTGTTAGGTACTTTTTACCAAGTGACAAGCACCAAACCCGTTGTTTGACCTTTTTAGTCACCTTCGGGTCATCGATTGCCAGAAACCCAAGTTGCTTTATTGTATCCTTAGTGAACTTTGATCAGCATCCGGGAATTGGCTTGAACGTATAATTAAGCCCTCAACGCTTCCAACCAGTACACATGTTGTCTTATGCCTCCCAAACAAACATAACGTTCCACGAACGCCTTACTCAGCCGCCACATACTTCAAACTCGCAAGCAAACTGCCTTCTAACACGCGAAATGCTTCTCATGCCACCATAGGTAGCAGTGAAGTCGGAAGCGCCATATGACCGCTCATCGGTGTGGGAATGTTCCGACGACCTCACGTTTCATCAGTAGATGGCGCCACAGACCACCCATAAACACACCGCAGCTTGTTCCCTTCACAGCTCAGGCTTGTCACCTGCCGGCTCATATATTAGCATTGCATATGTGCTGCCGCATCATTATGCGTACTTCCTTCGCAGCATAGTTCAGCTTAAAGGGAATAAAACCAGGGTAAGTTGGGTCACCTCGAAAGTGGTCGTGAAATTTGGCTAGGGTTCAGGTAGGTAACTTCGTGAAAAAATGCAAATGTACTCCCACAGCCGAAAGGAATGGAGGAAATACCAAATATTCGACACCTGGAGAATGGAGAAATGGGGAGAATGGAGAAATAGTGCGGTCTTTTATGGTCACCCAGCGGAATTTCTGCCATTGCCAAAATGGCAGAAATTCCAAACCAAATTTTGCACAAAATGGCGTAAAAAAATTGGTCAAAAAACTTGTTTTTGTAACAAATCTAACCACAAAACTAGGAATGTAAGGAATAATTCCGCTATAGCGGTGAGTTGAGGGATGTTCGATCGTGCATTTGTATAATTTTTGAGAGCCTGGCCCGTTTAGAAGAGGCGCTTGTACCTGCACCTTTAAAGCAGTTCACAAATCATAACATAACCTGTCGAATAAAGTGGCCTCAAACAAACAGAGGCCTCTCTTTTCCTAAAGACATCTATCAACACATCCCCCGCAACATAGTGGTCAACGTCGCAGGAGAACCCAAGCCCGCTGCTGTACTTGCAGTTTTAACACGGTCGAAGCTGTATTCGGATATCACGAAGTTAGGGTTCGTGAAGTTAAGAACCGAGACCCCCCCCCCCCCAAAAAGGAATTTGTTTACAAAAATGTAGAATGGCGGCGAAAAATATGTCTGACATCCATGGCACCCATCATCAGGACACAGGCAAGCAGCACGGCCACGAGGGTCGCTGTCGCCCTCAAACTGGAGGCGTAAATAGAAAGTAAATCACTTCAGAAAAGTGAAAAATCCACAGGAAAACCATTTTGAGCTATTGTAAAACCAGACCAAAATAGAAATTCCAAAACAAACTACATACCCTGCTTGTGTGTCCTGTAAGCTATACCGGAAAAGGGCGACACGGCGACAACGCGGCGACGACGGCGACAACGCGTTTTGAGAAATCTGCGATATTGCAAATCACAAAGCTAGTGTTTTCACGAAGTTACCTACCTTTACTCTAAACGGGATATTTTTAGCTGAAAAAAACGAATATACAATTTGTTTGGACAATAAAAAGAGGAAATTTGTTTAGATGGAATAGATGGATATCCGTCGAAAAAATGAGCATGTTTCTATGTTTATCCTTCATGGCCTAAACAAAACTTAATGGCATTGTAAGACGTCATGCAAAATAAGACACAGTTATTTGAGTTTCTGAATTTTTCGATACAATATATCTACTTCACAAACATCACTGGCTTATCAAAGCCCACCGCAATTTCACGGTCAAGGGCGGATCTAGCCGGTTTTTTTTTTGGGGGGGGGGGGGGACAAATCCAGTGGCGTATTTTAAAAAGTTGTTGAGCGGGGGCGGGACGTCATCCGTCAGCGAAAACTTGTTGACCGAGGGGAGGGGGATATAGCACGCCGTCAGCACTGTACGTCAGGCCGTTTTTTTTGGGGGGACCAAATCATAGTTTGAGAACCTTTGGAGAGCCATGTCCCCCTTTGCCCCCCCCCCCACCCCCCCCCCCCCCCCTGGATCCACACCTGCTCACGGTCACTATAAAATACACGCGATCACTGTAATGGTAACGGCTCAACTTACCCTGGTTACGGCTAGTTAGTGGCAGAATCAATGAGCGTCGACGGCGGGGGAGAGGGGGGGGGGGGGGGACGCGTCCCCCAGTTCAAAAATCAGGGTGTGGGGGGGGGGCGCCCCCCCCAAGAAGGCAGACTTGCTTGATTTGTGCTTGCTGAATTTGTTCCAAAGGATATGAAACTTAATTTATTCTTAGGTCAAATTACATGCCATTTTTACCCATATATCGTTGAGTCCTTTTTCTTTCTTTGTACATCTTAAAGGAAATAGTTCACCTTAAAATTGTGTACCAAACACGATTTGATTATATTTTTAATACAATTTCTTTTTATATTGTCAAAGTGAAGAGCAATTTTCAAACACTTTTTTATGAATTGGAAAAAATGGTGTTTGAGCTAATCCAAAGCCACCGTAACGTTAGGAAAGGCACATTTCAGAGTTATTGATGAATTATATTCAAATATGGTTAACAATGAGCAGGACAAGCATTTACATGTTGTTCAATAAGTAATGTGCAATACCATGTAACTCGAGTACATTTTCAGGTAGCGCGATAAAACAAAAATAGCGTGAATCTGTCATGACTTTGCTACAAATTGCTTATCTGCATTTTTCGAATGGAGCCATGAATCCTAAGCTACAGCTCGGAGACTCTTTCTTGTTTGTCACGGATAAAATCGCGATAAGAACAATTAACTCCTTGTTAAAACAGCGTTGCTGTCATTGAGTTCTTCGTAAAACCTGGGGCCAAAACTCATGCCAAACTCTCCGATGTGTACCAGGAAGAAACCATGGCGGTTCAAAATATGAGGCAATGGCTCTTGCGATTCCAAATTGGTGAGATAAGCATTAGCGATAAACCAAGATCTGGAATACCTCTGAGTGCATCAACCCCTGAAATAGTTTAAAAAGTGGAGAAATTGATAAGACAAAACCGTTCGAATCCGTGTGCGTGACCTGGCTGAAGAGGTGGATTGTTAGTCTGGGTCGAGGTGGAAAAGTAGTATGCAATCAGAAATGTTCAAATACAACGTTGTTAAAATGTGAACGTGCTATCTTTATAAATAAAGAAGTTATGGCACATTGTACCTTATGTATTGAACAACCCACGAAGTACCAAAAATATACCAACCGGAACCGTTGTTTTCAGCGTGGAACGCTTAAGCGTTTTCAAATTGAAATAACTTCGGTTAGAGATATTTAAACGCTTAAAGGGAATGTTTCACCTTTGTATTGGTTTTTAACTGAGATAGTTCATTGGCCGTTAATGAAATATCGAAAATACTAAGGCCATTTTCCCCAAAACTTAGCTGTTTTTTAAGCAATTTAATTTCCCATTTGAAAAATGGGGTCTAGGCTAGTGCCGCCTCTGATTGGCTGACAGCCACTTTGTCAGCCAATCTAACTTTGTCAGCCAATCAGCGGCGGTCTATAGCTCAATAATGACGTCATCATCCCAAATGTAAAACCTTAATTTGTATAAAGTTAAGTGACATTTCGAGATAAAAGAAATATAACCATCGTTTTCAGCAGCACTTACTTCATATTTTCGAATACAACCAGCGTATATTTTACAACTTTCAGAAAGGTAAAACATTCCCTTTAATGTGAATGGATTTACATATAAGTTTGTCTCCTCTCCCAATTTCAACTTCTAACTTCATTTTTGTGGAAAATGTCTTTATTTCCCTACTGCTTTGAATGTCAGTGGGCCAGACCTGTAAAAAAGGACACGGGCTGGAGACTGCAGTAACCCACACAACTGTAACAACAAACCCTGGAGACTGCACACAACACTAACACCACGGGCTGGAGACTGCAGTAGCGCACAACGGTAGCACCATGAGCTGGGAACTGCAGTAGTGCACACAACACTAACAGCACTGGCTGGAGACTGCAGTAGCGCACACAACAGTAGCACCATGAGCTGGGAACTGCAGTAGTGCACACAACACTAACAGCACTGGCTGGAGACTGCAATAGCGCACACAACAGTAGCACCATGAGCTGGGAACTGCAGTAGTGCACACAACACTAACACCACGGGCTGGAGACTGCAGTAGCGCACAACGGTAGCACCATGAGCTGGGAACTGCAGTAGTGCACACAACACTAACAGCACTGGCTGGAGACTGCAGTAGCGCACACAACAGTAGCACCATGAGCTGGGAACTGCAGTAGTGCACACAACACTAACACCACGGGCTGAATACTGCAGTAGCGCACAACGGTAGCACCATGAGCTGGGAACTGCAGTAGTGCACACAACACTAACAGCACTGGCTGGAGACTGCAGTAGCGCACACAACAGTAGCACCATGAGCTGGGAACTGCAGTAGTGCACACAACACTAACAGCACTGGCTGGAGACTGCAGTAGCGCACCCAACAGTAGCACCATGAACTGGGAACTGCAGTAGTGCACACAACACTAACAGCACTGGCTGGAGACTGCAGTAGCGCGCACAACACTAACGGGATGGGCTGGGGACTGCAGTAGTGCACACAACACTAACAGCACTGGCTGGAGACTGCAGTAGCGCGCACAACAGTAGCACAATTAGTTGGGAACTGCAGTAGTGCACACCACACTAACAGCACTGGCTAGAGACTGCAGTAGCGCACACAACAGTAGCACCATGAGCTGGGAACTGCAGTAGTGCACACAACACTAACAGCACTGGCTGGAGACTGCAATAGCGTACACAACAGTAGCACCATGAGCTGGGAACTGCAGTAGCGCACACAACACTAACAGCACTGGCTGGAGACTGCAGTAGCGCACACAACAGTAGCACCATTAGCTGGGAACTGCAGTAGTGCACACAACACTAACAGCACTGGCTGGAGACTGCAGTAGCGCAACACAACAGTAGCACCATTAGCTGGGAACTGCAGTAGTGCACACAACACTAACAGCACTGGCTGGAGACTGCAGTAGCGCACACAACAGTAGCACCATTAGCTGGGAACTGCAGTAGTGCACACAACACTAACAGCACTGGCTGGAGACTGCAGTAGCGCACACAACACTAACGGCATGGGCTGGGGACTGCAGTAGCTCACGCGAAGGGAGTACCAAAACATGGAGACTACAATAGATCGCACGATAGTAACACCAAGCTTTGGAGACTGCAATGGCATACACCAAAAAAAAAAAACTCCAAGGCAAAGGCAATACCACCAGCAATTTTACAAGTATACTGTCTAGTAATACAAGAACTGCAATATGACACAGTGACATCTTATTAATATTAAATCCCACAAAACACTTCCAATCAACGGATGCTTTTTCAACGGAATGTTGATGTTTTTCCCCCATCATGCGTCAACCGGTCGGGCCCCGTTGACGAACAGGTTCTCTGCTGTACGGTCCTGCAGCTGAGATGTGAGCTTGGAAGATACACTACGCACTGTTCTGGACTCCAGAACTCCAGAGCCGAGTCATCATTGCCATCATTAGAGTCATCACTAGAGTGCAGAGTCAGGAGTCATAAGAGTCATCATTAGAGTCATCTGGAGTGCAGAGTAAGGAGTCATAAGAGTCACATCTAGAGTGCAGAGTCAGGAGTCATAAGAGTCATCACAAGAGTCATCTAGAGTGCAGAGTCAGGAGTCATACGAGTCATCACAAGAGTCATCTAGAGTGCAGAGTCAGGAGTCATAGGAGTCATCACAGGCTCAAAAATAACCACGACCCAATCGAATTTCAATCACTTCCAAAGAAATCAAACATTCAATATGGAAAACAGTCTCGGCGGCAGTATAAACAGGAGGACTAGATACCACTCTCGTCGCGCTGATGCCTGCCGGACCGCCGGCTGGCGGTGCCCTGGGGCGGCAATGATTGCCGTAATTGGTGGGAGGGTCAGAGGGAGGGTCGCGGTCGCGCTCGCTGTCTGTGCATACCATTTCCATACCGCGCCGCTTGGTGTGGCAACTCTGGGCCAGGTGATGGCAACTCCGGGCTTGGCAACTCCGGGCCAGGTGAGGTGGTGAGACGCCTTAGCGTCCCTGCCTAGCGTCCCTGCCCAGCGTCTCAGTCTCAGCGTCCCTGCCCAGCAATAGGTAAGGGCCGTTTCTGTTTGTTTAAGTATCCGGACAGGAATTTTGGAGAAAAAATCAGGACAAAGTATCTAGACATGATTTCCAGACGTGCTATCCGAACAGGCTATCGTGAGTTGATATTCAAATTCGAGCACAAAATCCCGACCCAATTTGATAACACTTACTATCGGCTCTATCGCTTGAAAAGGGTACAAAATGAATAGTATTTAATAATGGAAATGGTATGCCAATGAGAGACAATGTTATAGCTCAGTCGGGAGAGCGTAGGCCTTACAATTTGACACACTTTGACGAGGTGGGTTCGAAACGTTTCTGCCCTCGCTGTTTTGCCTGGTGGGATGATGGCCTGCGTCAGTAGGCCCAAGCGGACGGTATCAATCGTTAGGAGTTAGGGGACGAAAAACTTCACCAGTAAATTGTACTGACCAACTGTACTGACAC
>JAXIVJ010008519.1:0-50000 GCA_036785665.1 Chirona hameri
AGCACAAAAAGTAGGGGATCTAAACCAAAGAAGAACTTCTGAAGGCCCATGTTTTCCCACATATCCAATATAACCTTTCCGTCTGGGGAGGAGCCGCCCAGTGTCAGCTTCATCGCGTTCAAAAGACACTGCATATTTTGCGGCCAGGCTTGTGACTGGGGGTGCGGCGCTCAAAACACATCTCGCCTGCGCTAGAAGCACTAGGCTGGATGAGAGTGGAGGAGATGGTGCGCCGGCGCGATTGTACACAGGTGGGACAGGGCCCTAAACTCCAGCCAGTGTCCCCCTAGCAATATCGGCAATGTTTGTTCGCCGTGCACATGTAACGACGCGTGAGACCCGTGCCGCGGTGGCCGGGATGATGCAGCTCCCAAGGTGCCGACTGGCCAAAACTCAACGAGAGTTTGCGTTCAGGGCGGCATCATCCTGGAACGCCCAGTCTGCTGTGCCGAGCGCCGTCACTGCAGTCTCATCAGTATAGTGTCGCTGCATAGTCCCCAGAGTACCCGTGATGGTTTTAGTTGTATCTGTCGTATCGGTATTAATAGGGAATGTTTTTATTTTCTTCTGTCATTTTACTATCACGCATTTTATGATATTATGTAACTGTTGACTGAATTCGTAATAACCACTGCGTGGATGAATAATAATAAATGAATATAAAAATAGAATATAAAAGGCAAGTAGCACACATATGCACACTACATGCCCGTAACCGAAATGAAACACATTATTGGATAAATTCACCATTTTAGCGTAAGAAAATATGTAAAAATCCATAGCTGATTTATTTCGTTAAAATGAAGAAGGACTAATAAAACAGCATGTCATATGTAAAATAAAATATTACTCTTCTTGAATGGGGCCCCACGAAATACAACAACAAACGGCATTCGTGGCGCAGATAGTCACGTTATTCTAAATTGTGTGTGTTCCTATCGGGAACACAGTGGCGGGCGGTACTGCCGGCTTGACGACGTCATTGGGAGAATATACTCAATGGCGTAGGCCTGGTTTACTACTCAATCGGACTTAATGGCTACGAGTGGTAGGTTTTGTCCCGATCGGACATAATGGCTACACGCAGTAGGTTTAGTTCCGATCGGACTTAATGGCGGGGTTAGGTTAGGTTAGTTTAGGTTGCCCTCCACACGACGTCATCAAGCCAAGGCACCGCTCGCCACTCATTCAGGCTCGTCACACTTCCTACAGTGCAGTGTACGGAAGTGTGACGCCTGCCCACTGAACTCAATAATCGTGACCCGCTTGACCTTTGAGCTGCACTTGTAACTTTGTGTCTTTTCCTGTGTTTTATTATGAATTTTCCACTCCTTGTTTTCAAATGTACTAAGATAATCAGAACCCTGATTCTGATTTATGAAAGCAATGATAGGAACATACTGTGGAGGGAAACACTGGTAAAAGAATGGTCCAGTTACTATCTAATGGTAACAATGGTAAGCTAACTAATATACTAATATTGGGTTGGGTATTGATAGATTTAAATATACTAATATTGGGTATTGATAAAGGCCGACTTATACATCTGCTTTTTCGTTGGAATTTTCTACACTTAATGTTTGTTTGTTTTCAGAATTATCTACTCCGCACCCCAGTTCCAAAGCAATCCTAGGGTCCTGTTCACACCATTATCAAAATCCCCGAATGTGTCAGGAAAAATTGGTCTTAAATGAAAAAATACAACCTCTCAAGTGGTCACTATCACATCATCATGTTTAACAAACATTATTCAAATAATTTATATATGGTTTAAGTAGGTAGGGGTTCTGATGTGCTGTAACCTCGGACACATCCTATTCCAGGACTGTTATGCTATCAGAATGTAGGTGATACTGACACACTAAAGCACCGATAGTTGCCAAGTGTTTTAGTGTGTCATTATTATCTACATCCATTATAATAGCATGGCAAGTGCGGAGTTAATACTTGTCTGAGGTTACTGCAGTTGACCCCTACCTTGTTCAATGTGTGGAAAAGTTATGACTGGTCAAAAGCAGAATGGCAAAAATGTGATTTGATATGAAATATGTTTGACATAATCCTAATGTTAATCACATTTTCTTTTTATATAGGTTTAAGTAGGTAGGGTTTCTGATGTGCTGTAACCTCGGACACATCCTATTCCAGACTGTTATGCTATCAGAATGTAGGTGATACTGACACACTAAAGAACCAGGACAACTGAACCAGGACAACTGAACTAGTGCCAACTGAACCAGGGACAAACTGGACCAGTGACAACTGAGGTCAAATTTTGAAATTGACATAGCCCGTCCACCATTAATATTTCGCGAAGCGTCTTGAAGAGACAAACACGACGGTGTTACAATTATTTCGCTATGTGTAACTGATCAGAAGTTATTCACGAAAACCTTTCTGGAAGAAGATGCCATCGTGACATTTGGTGACCTCTGGACCTTAAACTATTGACCTGAGCTAAAATTTGACAACACCGATGGCGATTTAATTTTTGCATGAGCCTTCGATTGTTTTTTTCTCGTTTGTTCCTAGCTATTATAGTTCCCAAGATATTTTGGGGTTTCTGGAGCAAAGGACTATACTTGGAAAAGTTGACCTTCGTTGACGTCTGGTGACCTCATTATTGACGAAGAAACAAAATAGTTTCGGCATTATTTGTATAATATATTTCGCAATATAACGAAGAAACAAAATAGTTTCGGCATTATTTTTGAAGAGCTTTCGAATGGTATTTTTGGATTCTGCCTACTCTCCATAGGAGCTGAGTTAAAAGGGTGGCGCTCAGACTCAGACTCAGACTGGTTGTCACTGGCAGAGGCGTCGCTACCTTCTAAAAAGTGGGGGGGGGGTCCACTGCCAGGGGGGCGCCATACCCAGAGGAGGGGGCGCCCCGGCCTAGAGGGGCGCAAATCCCATACACTTCCTGGATTTCACTTGCTTAATTTTCCGGTCCCTCTTTCACATAAAAAGAGGAATTTAACTTACTACCAATCCTTCCATATCGGAAGGATGGGTTTTATGTCAGAAAAACAAAATAAAAGCTTCGTGAAACAGCGTTATTGCTGATGGGAAGACATTTGCAATGCCCGGTCAATGGTGGCCAAACATGCATCGACGAGTTATAATTACATATAGACGAATTATATCGGCGAATCAAGACATAAATGTCGAATATAAATATCGACGTTACGCAGCGGGCAATGCAATTTTGTGTCGGTTTTAAATCGATAGGAAAACAAATCAGTTTTGACAACTTCAAACATACACCCGCACAGTGGCACGCCCATGCAAGGACTGCGCATTGCACATCAACATAGGACATATTCCTGACTAATGAGCCAATAGTTTAACGGATCATATCGACTACTACTCGATGCGTTTCACTTCACATATTCACAGCACTGAAGGTATGGGTAGTAAACAAAATAACAATGAAGACAATAAGTAAAGGAAAGCTTATCAAGGAAGGAAAGGAGACATCAACCAATCACTTGCAAACGGTAAATCGCACAGACATAAGAAAGGTATCGATCGCTTCGGTGCATGATGACAGGTACAGTGGTGAATAATCAAAGGGATTGGCCCAGGTGCACAACCATAAAGCACATTTCTGGAGGGGGAGGGACACAGCTGTAGGGATCGTCATTTCCAGTCCAAAAGGGGCCTCATTTCCGATACAAAATGGTGTACGACTCGAGGGGCGACACCTGCACCCACAGGGCCCTCCCCCCCCCCTCCCCCTGCGAGGCATGCAGGGGCGCCGACTGCACAGTCGCCACGCATTATGCCGTCCCGGAAGGTATCTCGTCGCCCTCGGAAAGCATCATGCCGCCCTCGAAAGACATCTTGCCGCCCTCAGAAGACATATTGCCGCCCTCAGAGCGCATTATGCCGCCCTTGGTAGGCATCATGCCGCCCTCGGAGGGCATTTTGCCGCCCTCAGAACGAATTATGCCGCCCTCAGAAGACGTCCTGCCGCCCTCGAAAGGCATTCTGCCGCCCTCAGAACGTATTATGCCGCCCTTAGAAGGCACCATGACGCCTTCGGAAGACACCTTGCCGCCCTAGGAAGGCATCTTGCCGCCCTCATAGCGCTTTATGCCGCCCTCGAAAGGCATATTGGCACCATCGCACCTGTTATGCAGGGGGCGCCACATTTTGGAAGAGGGTCAGCGGGCTCACATGAGCTTGGGCCCTCACTGGCATAGGGGCGCGCACACATATGCTGGCGGCGTGCGCAGAAGTTCACAAAGGACCAGATCATTGCCTTGATGGGCGCCACCCGATCGACAGGGGCGTCACCAATATTGACGAAAATTTTGCAATGGGGTGGGGCGCCTCTCCTTCCGGAAGGAGAGGCGCCCCTCAGTCACTAGCCGGTGGGGCGCCGTCACTGGTCGGAGGGGCACCGTCACTCGCCGGAAGGGGCGCTGTCAGTAGCCGGAGGGGCGCCGTCACTGGCCGGAGGGGCGCCTTCACTGGCCGGAGAGGCAGTGAATGCGCCCCTCCCAGCCCTGGTGGCTGTCACTGGTCGGAGGGGCGCTGTCGCTGGCCGGAGGGGCACTGTCACGGACCGCAGAGGCGCTATCTACGGCAGGGGGCGCCCTCACTGGCCGGGGGCGCCGTCACTGGCCGGAGGGGCGCCATCACTGGTCGGAGGGGCGCCAGCTTTGCATGGGCGCCTCGGGCCCAAAGGACCAGGTCATGCCCGGAATGATCGTATACTCGGTACACCACTGGCTGGCGGGCATTTTGTAGTGTCTTTTTTAGTTTTTCCTGTTTTGCTTCTTTTTTAGAGGACGCCGGAAGCGCACTCTCAAAACCTAGAACAGACCCACTTTTTGAGGGGGCGCCTTCGGCGCCAGCTCAAAAGTGTGTGTGGGGGGGGGGGGGTCCGGGGCACCCGGACCCCCTCCCCCCGTAGCGACGCCCCTGGACACTAGTTCAGTTACCCTGGTTCAGTTGTCCCTGGTTCAGTTGTCACTGGTTCAGTTGTCCTGGTGCAGTTGTCACTGGTTCAGTTGACATGGAACCGTCGCAGGCAGCAGCATTGCAAAAGCAGCAACATAGTACACCAAGGCAACATTTGAATACCTTATTGCCTTCGTCTGTTGGTACCAAATTCTTTGTTTGGAAACAAACATAGCAAAATTGTAGAGGAAAAAAAATAGTGACAAACTTGTGGCTTCAGAATCCCAACGGTGACACACAGCTAGGGTTTCCCAGCCCTGGTGGCTGAGGCTTTCTTGGAAGCTCGCCGCTTGACGCTCATGAGCTTAATTCGTTACATTGAATACGTTGCCACAATGTCTCTCGGAGACAATTGCGGGGGAGAGCTGGGTAACATGAGCTGATTTTTACATATTGACCAAAGACATGTCAATGCCAGGGAAACTGAATAATCCATCCAGTCATACTGGTGCCTAAGCAGAACGCATGCTGTTTAAATGTCAAAAATTGCAGCAAAACGCATTTTCAATGTTGGTTATGATTATTATTTACTACTGTTATTGTTATTACGATCGCATATCGTACACTTTTAAGGATTGCAGCGAACGAGCATTTGCGCTCCAAAGCATATGCTTCTTGTGAACTGGAAACTGAATGGACTCATTCCCCATCTCAGCGACACATCCGTCGTTTTATCGTTTTACGCTCCATCAAATGGTCGTGATCGGTGGCCATTCTACTCACGTCATTGCCTCGTAGATGCTCTCCACTCCATAACGCATTGCGAACTCGTCCACGATCTCCTGCGTCGGCTCGTCGAAGTACACCTTCCAGCCGTCATCACCTGTAAAATAACGACCAGGGTCGTCACTCTCTGCTGTAGTGGAACGCGCTCGGAACTGAAAATGCTTGGTCTCGCTAGCTCGTTTTTATTTCCTTAAAAAGAACAATTACTTTAAGCGCTGTTTTCAGCATGACAGAAGTGATGTAATGTCCGTAGTCTTTAACCTCAGTTTAAAAAGAAAATGAAATTAGAACTGCAAATCATTGTCAATCGAGATCATAATAGATTTACAACAAATACAAACTGAAAAACTCCAAGACCGAAATATATAGTGATCGCTTGAAGTATTATGTGACAAAAGCACGCGTAAAAAGTCATTCCTATTTGCATCACCCAAACGTTATTTACATTGTGGTATAATGTCACGCAATAAACACCTCGTGGCAAGCCACAAAATAATGTTTCTTTGTATTTTTTTAAAAACAAATTTAGTCCGAATGTTTTTGTATGGATGGATTTCCGAGGTCAGGACCCTTGCTAAGCAGAGCTTGTTGTGCAGGTCCTGACCTCACCGCCCGATCGCGCAATTCCTGTTGGCCGGCAGAATTTAGAGACGAAAGTTGTACGTGCCCGACATACCTGGACACGGTCCGCCCCGCTCACTGACGTCACCTGACATTAAGTGCGACCGCTGCCACCGGCCGCAGGCCATCCCAGTCAGGAGCAAATAGCGAGCGCCGAAGCGACTCGAGCCCGGGCTGCCACTACCGGGATAGCTCAGAAGTCCAGCGCTCTACCGACTGAGCTACAGGCGCGGTAATGCAAGCAGGAAAACACCTAACCATTAATCAAGCGAGAAAAATACATAATTTAGGTCTTCTCATGGCAACAAAACTCAGTTGCACATAAATAATGATCGGTTTTAGTAGTGGACACAAACACGTTACCATGCACCGTTCATTGCGGCCACCACCATCTATATCTGCTGTGCTGTCCCCGTCTAACCCCGGTTACCCCGGTATAATACGGACGGTGGTTTTGTTTCCACCAGAAAATTGCCCGTTTGTGCCAACCGTAAACATAATCTAAATAGGTCGCAGGGACTAATAGCATGCCATTTCTGACAGCTGCTGGTGCATGGAGCTGTTCCAGACCTGACAGCAAAGGAAGCGAAACACACATTAGCACCCGGTAAATTACCTCCGTCCCGACAACAGGCGTATAACCGCACCTCTCACTCATCTATGGTATAATATTATATGGTTTTCCATCACGCATCCTGAGCGCGGAGCTCTTCCTATTTGACTTCCTACAGCATAACACCTGCAGATCCTGATGGCGCCTATTCTGCATGCCACATCACCCAGAACGCGGCCGTGACGTCAGTGGCACCCCCACGGTACAGTCTGCATACCGCAGCGGTGGTAATATATATATATATATATATTATATATATATATATATATATATATATATATATATATATATATATATATATATATATATATATATATATATATATATATATATATATATGTATATATATATATATATAATATATCCTATATAAAGGTCAAATTCAAACCGTTCCAACGCTAGAAACTCGAAAACCCTTGGTGATGGACCCACAACCCATACATTCTCTGAATCAGCATGATGACAGGCATGTCAGTGTACCACTACCATTCAGATCGGTCCTCTATATTTTTCAAGTAAATTGTGAAAACGTGGAATTGATATTGATTGCAATGATATTCGTATTTAGTGGGCCCGAATTTCTTCATTGTTGCGCTTTTGTGACATTCATTCTGCAGCCATACGAAAACAACACGCTCGCGGCCTAGGGTTGTGTATTCAGTGTTGAATCGTAGGTACCTACCTTGGTTGAATATGATTAATTCTGGCGATGCTAGCCCAAATTTATATTAGTGTGACTGACGTAGAATTTGTTTTCAAGTAAATTGTGAAAGCGTGTAATTTATTCAGAACAATGGTTGTGTTCAGTGGTGTTCAGTTTTAGCTTTCAAGGTTGTGTGTTCAGTGTTGAATCAAGGTGTCCTGGATAATGTCTAGGGTTGTGTGCCAGTATTATTTGGTTGTGTGTTATTCTGATAGCATGAAAAGTCCAATCTTTCAGTTTACCCTACCTCACGGCTACGCGCCCTAAGCCAGCAACAACAACAACAGTGTACCCTACCAAAGTCTTCAGTGGTGTGTAATTTGTTAAGAACAACACACTAGGGTTGTATGAAAAGTCCAATCTTTCAGTTTACCCTACTAGACATTCAAAGCGTTGAATTAGTTAAGAACAACACAACAAGTGTTAGTTTTCAAGTAAATTATGAAAGTCTTCAGTGGTGTTCAGTGTTAGTTTTAAGAATAGTGTTCAATGTTGCATCAGTTTTAAGAACAGTGTTCAGTGTTGATTCAAGGTGTCCGGGGTAATGTCAGTTTACCCTACCAGACATTTGTTTAACCCTATTTGTAACAGGCTTCTGGCTACCCCTATTTGTAACAGGGGCGGATTCCCCCCCCCCCCCCCCTCCCCCCAAAGATCTCGAGATCTACCCGTCCGATTTTCAAAAATCAAACGGTGTTTGATTCCCCTTAACATGATCTACATTTCTAAAAAATGACAAATCCGACATTTTTGATAGGGGGCAACAGGGGGAAAAATTACAAATTTTAGAGGTATTTGTGATCCAACACAGCTGTCATGTTTATCAACCGATTTTAACGCAATCGATGGGGATCGATAGATATTATATTGTAAATGTATATATGGCGGTGGCTTTTACCAATTTTACAAATCATAGGCGTGTGCAGGTCACTCAATATGGGGGTGAAGTAAATCCGTAATAAAACCATTTTTTATGGGGTTTTTTAATAAATAAAATCGTGTGTTATTGTGACATTATAAAAACAGTTATACATCATATTTTTTGCCATAGGCGGTACTAGGTTAGTGAAAAAGGGAGGTCAAATAGGAACAAAATATTAACCGCAGGCAATTTGCTACCCAGCACTATATATACGTTACTGATTGTAGATAGTTCCTTTTTGCATGTTGAACTTCATCATAAGCGTATCCGGGAGCAAAACTGGGGAGGCGCAAGACCTTTTTAATATGTATATAATCCGCTATTATGATACTAACTAGTGAACAGTGACTATTTCACTTACAACTTCAATTCACATTACTTACCCCCCCTTTTTACCCTTCCTGAACTCGCCTATTATCTTATAATCGTTCGTAAAATACCCTGTGGTACATATTTCATCCGAAAACTGCAGTATGTTATGCCATTGTAGGCTCATGCATCTTAGTTTCCTTGCAATAATATGACCCCCTTTCTTCCATTCCTGAGCGCGCCTCTGCAAACAAAAATGACGGCATTCCCTTTCCTGTCCTCATATGTGCATATATCATTATAAAATAATCGTCTATTGCGTCGTAATCGCTGGAATATCGTCATTACCATGGCAGTCATCCCCCCCTTTCATGTGCCTGAACACGCCCATGCAACTCTATATGTAATAAATTATGCAAATAATGGAAGGAGAATCTATCTTTTACATCTTGATAGCTATAAATGCCCCTTACATCGCTCTATTGGCTTTCCGCCCAGCATTGAATACCTCCTAGAAACGTCCCCTTTTCAAGCCCCTGAAACCGCCTCTGCCATGAAATTGTTATGATATTTAATAAACATCAACTAATTTGCACTTGCTTGAATCACCTGTAAACCGATGTAACTCCTTTATACTTGAGGCAGCTAGGAAGAAACCATGAAGATCACATTTCCGTATTATCGCCAAATGTCGCCGCTGAATCCTCCCAAAAACGTGATCTGGAACCGCCTCTGTTCGGGTTAAAAACTGAATATTTTGACGCCGAATGTGAAAATTGATTTCGGTAAAAGTCCGCGGAAAAGCGAAAAACATGAAGGGGGGGGGGTTACATATAGGGTTAAGCATGGAATTTGTTTTTCAAGTAAATTGTGAAAGCGTGGAATGTGTTAAGAACAACACACTATAGGGTTGTATGAAAATTATAATCTTTCAGTTTACCCTACCAGACATTCAAAGCGTGGAATTTGTTAAGAACAACATAACAAGTGTTAGTTTTCAAGTAAATTGTGAAAGTCTTCAGTGGTGTTCAGTGTTAGTTTGAAGAACAGTGTTCAGTGTTGAATCAGTTTTAAGAACAGTGTTGAATCAAGGTGGCTGGGGTAATGTCAGTTTACCCTATAACAGACATTTGTTTAAGCATGGAATTTTCCCCTACCAGACATTTGTTTAAGCGTGGAATTTTACCCTACCAGACATTTGTTTAAGCGTGGAATTTGTTTTTCAAGTACATTGTGACAAATTCAGTGTTGAATCGAGGTGTCCGGGGTAATGTTCATTTTATCCTACCAGACATTTGTTTAAGCATGGAATTTGTTTTTCAAGTAAATTGTGAAAGCTTGGAATGTGTTAAGAACAACACACTAGGGTTGTATGAAAAGTCCAATCTTTCAGTTTACCCTACCAGACATTCAAAGCGTGGAACTTGTTAAGAACAACACAACAAGTTCAGTTTCGAGTAAATTGTAAAAGTCTTCAGTGGTGTTGAGTGTTAGTTTTAAGAACAGTGTGCGGTGTTGAATCAGTTACTGATACGAAAACAACACGCTTATCGCGGCTAGGGTTGTGTGTTCAGTGTTGAATCGCAGGTACATACCTACTACCTACCTTGGTTGAATATTATTCCTCCTTTATTTGGTTAAGCGTTCTTCTGATAGCATGAAAAGCCAAATATTTCAATTTACCCTACCAGACATTCAAATTATTGTGAAAGAGTGGAATTTGTTTTTCAAGTAAATTGTGAAAGCGTGGAATTTGTTAAGAACAACACACTAGGGTTGTATGAAAAGTCCAATCTTTTAGTTTACCCTACCAGACATTCAAAGCGTGGCATTTGTTAAGAACAACACAAGAAGTGTTAGTTCTCAAGTAACTTGTGAAAGTCTTCAGTGGTGTGCAGTGTTAGTCTTAAACACAGTGTTCAGTGTTGAATCAGTTTTAAGAACAGTGTTCAGTGTTGAATCAATGTGTCCGGGGCAATGTCAGTTTACCCTACCAGACATTTGTTTAACCCTCGCCCAGGTAGGGCAAAATCACTACGTGTTCGGGTAAGGGGGGGGGGGGGCGTTGGTACGACCTCCCCCCCCCCCTTGGCGTTTCGCCCCTAATTGAGCTAGAGCTTCGAGACAAAAACGAGCGTGTTGCTTGTGACGGCAGGTAGCCGCTGATATCCGATTTTAAGGTTTTAGAGCATTCGTATGTATATATATATATATATATATATATATATATATATATATATATATATATATATATATATATATATATATATATATATATATATATATATATATATATATATATATATATATATATATATATATATATATATATATATATATATATACATATATATATATATATATATATATATATATATATATATATATATATATATATATATATATATATATATATATATATATATATATATATATATATATATCGCCATCGGAGGTAACGGACGGTAATGTAGTCCGCTCCCGTCTTCTCTCAGCCCTCCGTCCCATGCCGCCCCGCGCCGCCGCTGCTGCGGCTCCCAGCCGAACGATGATCCCCACTGTATTCGACCCACGCAGGCGTCCGTCCGTCCGTCCGTCCGTCCGTCCGTCCGTCCGTCCGTCCGTCCGTCCGTCCGTCCGTCCGTCCGTCTGCGTGCGTGCGTGCGTGCGTGCGTGCGTGCGTGCGTGCGTGCGTGCGTGCGTGCGTGCGTGCGTGCGTGCGTGCATGCGTGCGTGCGTGCGTGCGTGTGTGTGTGTGTGTGTGTGTGTGTGTGTGTGTGTGTGTGTGTGTGTGTGTGTGTGTGTGTGTGTGTGTGTGTGTGTGTGTGTGTGTGTGTGTGTGTGTGTGTGTGTGTGTGTGTGTGCCCGCGGCGCCGGGCGGCCCCCGCCCTGCCTGCCTGCCTGGCGCCCCCGGTCGGCGCGCGGCGGCTGGTGGCTGCGCCGGCGACTAGTCTCATGATTCGTGCTCCGTCAATTAATGTCAATCATCTCTGACGGCGACCCGCCCGCCTGTTTGCGCCGTGCCGGGCGCCACCGGGCTGTGGTGACGTCACAGCGGCTGGTGACGTCACCACATCGACTGGTGACGTCATCGGGGCGGTGTTTAGAACGGTGTGCGGTCGGCATTAATGATCGGAGAACGCGAACGAGATATATGTGAAGGATGGAGCAGAAACAATACATGAAATTGTGCAAAGAGAGACCTTGTAATTTTTAGAAGCATATAAATATCACTAACGATCTGAAACTGCGCATGAAATGAATTTTTCCCTTAACGTACTTCTAAATATACATTTTTAAGTGAAATGGACATTCTGTTCAATCATGCTATTTTATACAGGAGCTAGCTAATGACATGCGGTTTAGTGTTTGGCAAACAGATACTCTGAATGTAAAATAAAATTCAGCAATGTTTGAGAGTGAAATTATGAAGAACAAAATGCATCGCTCTCAGGTTAGAGAGTTGCGCGCAAACGCGCTGCTTTAATAAAGGGAAATAAATGTTTTGCAAAGATCCCCCCGCTATATATGTATTGATAATTTAACTTTCTGGTTTATACCTGATCAATTATGACATGGTAACCACTGGTTGGGATGCAGCGTTTCACGTATTCCACCCACGACGGAAGTGATACATTATGTATTCATAGACACCTCACCACCCATGCCAACCTATATTCATGGCATCGCGAGACGCCCCATTGATTAGCTTCGTACAGCGATGATATTTGAAGTTGTTTTCTCACAGTCATGCAAGCACACCCTACCGCTCCAACTGGCCCTCGCTGACCGACTGGGATGAGGAATCGCACGGAGCGTGGCGGGAAAGACGAGCATGGGTTCCGCCCCCAGACATGGCGATCGATGCCGCTTCTGGGAACGGTCGAGTCTGAGAAAAGTCGGAGAAAAGTCGGCAAAGTCGCGGTCGTGCGGCGGCCCGGCGAGGCGAGTCGGCTCGCAGCCCTGACTCGGCGGCTAAGGGCCGAGTTGGTGCGCCATAATTGCCTGTCTGGCCTCGAGGCGCGCCGCCACCGCCGCCGCTGTGGTAAGAGTCCCTCTGCTGCTCACGGAAATTACTCTTTGTCGCTGCTCACGCAAACTGCTCACGCTAGGTTCGGTCACCAGTGGTCCAGTGGTATAGCATATGCATTTGAAATGCATATACGCACTGATGAAGCACTGATGAGGTAAGCACTGATGAAGTGCAGCATTCCATTAGTGCTTACCGCCTGGACGCACAGGAGAGAACACCGCACATGTGCGGCCAGAAGGCCGCGTTGTGCGCAATAAGGGAACACACAAACAGCTGGCGCTGAATGATGAAGATGGACCGTAAACTGAAAATGCTCGGTAATTTATATGTCGTATAGTGTGTAATGTTTGTAAGTTGAGTTTTCGAATATTTGAGCAAAAAAGTCCAAAACATCTGATAGAATTCGCTTCGCTTGATATAACTGAAACTAGACATGAATCAGTTGGAAAATAACATGCATCTAACAATTAGCCAGCCAGCGTGGTCGCTGTCTGGCCAACCCTGAGCCAGCCAGCCAGCCAGGTCGCTCAGCTATGACCCGTCGCTCCGAAGCGCGGGTAACGGTCGCCTTCAGTCAACGTCAATGGAAGGCCTTTGACTGAAGCTGCGGACGATGACGGGTGCTCTCTGCAGCTTGCGCTGTACCGTCATTTCCGACTATGACCAACATTCTTCGCACGTCAGGGCGCGTCTTAGCCCGTCCCGGCGCTTCACAGCTCGTCCCAGGACATCCAGAACATTCGTGTGTCCTTGCAAGTCCTTACACATTCCGTCTGGTTCGGAAACGTCCTGGTATGTCTGTCACGTTCTCGTAAGTCTTGGGATGTCTTGGATCGTCATGTCTCCGTATGGTATGTTTGACACAAACTGGCACATCCTGACATTATATAGTTGCAAAACTATCCGGAGAATGAAAGCCACGCTCTGTGGCGCCCCTGACGTGGCGAGTGGTGCACCGCAAAAGAACGGCGTAGCATGAATTAGGTGCTGTCACACACGAAATATGCACTGTACTTTGCATACTGATTGCATTCATTTGTCATGGCAGAGCACGGCATGGTCTTGGTACGACACCTAACCTGATATGTCTAGGCTCCACACGAAGCAAGCTGGAATGGTGCCGTGCTTTGCCGGCCCGGCTTTTAAAACTGTGCCAGGCAAGTCCTTGAACGTCTTGACACTTCCCAACACATCCTGGTACGTCCCACCGCGTCCCAGAAGAATGTCCATCAGAGTCTGACATGGCCTGGCGATACCAGCTTCGCCCGCCAAGCTAGATGGCGAAGCTAGATGGCGAAGGTGTCATCAGACTTCATACCCCGTGGAACAATGTCTCCAACAAACCCTTGATTTGATCTAGTGCCTTTCACCGGTACCTGGGTGTAATGGAACCTCCAATTGCAGACATGCAATAAAACGAGGGTGCCAGTACGCCCTGGTGCTTCACCCTTTGACGGCAGAGTGCACCAACTGACCTTTGGCCTGAGGCAGTTTGACGTTTCCAGATTCCTGCTCGCAGAGGTAATGGAACAAGTTCTCGTGGAGGCACGTGTATTGAACGTGATAGGGCGCCACCTGTAAACGGGACAACATGTCACACATGTAAACGGGACAACATGACACACCTGTAAACGGGACAACGTGTCACACATGTAAATGGGACAACATGTCACACATGTAAACGGGACAACATGTCACACATGTAAACGGGACAACATGACACCTGTAAACGGGGAAACATGTCACCTGTAAACGGGATAACATGTCACACCTTCAAACGGGACAACATGTCCCACCTGTAAACGGGACAACATGTCACACATGCAAACGGGACAACATGTCACAGACTGATCACATTTAGAGCAGACAGCTTTGCCACCTGTAAACGAGATAAGATGTCACACCTGTAAACGGGACAACATGTCACACCTGTAAACGGGACAACATGTCACCTGTAAACGGGATAACGTGTCACACACTGATCACATTTAGAGCAGACAGCTATCTTTCTGCTGGCATGAAGAAGTAGATAAATGAATATCTGCTCCATGATTCCTCCACAATGGAATTAGATTTACCAGAATTTCCATTTTATATTATAAGGTCCACCTATTCCTTTGAATCATCTATCAGGTAGCCATTTTGCGATATATTACAAGTTTATTGCGTTCGTCCAGTTACCAAAAATTCCAAATAAAGACTGGCACGTAGATATTGACTACCGGTTCAGCAGGCTCGCTTGGCGAATATCTCTGACGAGGTACGCTCGTCAGCGCTGGCCTGTTCAGGCGAATATCTCTTACGAGTTATGCTCGTCAGCGCGCTGGCCTGTTCAAAGGGGCTGCTCTCGGCGGTCCAGCGCCCACCGGCTGCACGTGCTGCACGTGCTGCACGTACCTTCTCCTCGCCTTTGATCTCGACGCTGATATGCAGTCGGATGGCGCCGGACACAGCCGACTTGTCGGTCCGCTTCTCCAGGTTGTACCAGACCTCCATCTCTCCGGAGAGCGTGCGCACCTGCAGGGAATCAGCGACAGAGGAGGGCAGTCAGAACTCAGAGATCGGTAACTACGCAGTTCTGCCAGTCCCCGGTGTGACACACATATGATGGATGCTTAGCGGAGTTTGGACAAGTCACTTGGTTTGGACAAGTCACCCAGCTCTTGAGAATACATTTTTGTGTTGGTGTAGCTAATACAAGCTGTATTTAATGTTTAATTTAAAATATAATTTTCGTATGCAAAATTACAGCAAAAGTATCGTTTATGAATATAAAGAATAACAAATGTTTCAATACTAAAACTCGATGCTGAAGTTTATAAACGAATTACATAACTATAAATATAACTAACTATAAATAAACTAGCTCTCTTACAGCGAATTTAATTGTAAAACTTAAGCTGAACTTAGGCTGACAAGCTGACACGCCAGCACGCAGCAGCAAGCTGGCGTGCTGCTGATGAGGGAAAACAGAAAACGTAGTTCTACGTTTTCTACGCAGTTCTACGTGTTCTGTTTTTCCTCATCAGCAGCAAGCAATTTGCCGTCATGAATACTAATGCTCAAAAGTAAATCAAGCAAAAGTAATCTCCCACCAATCCCACCAAATCCCACCAATCCCACCAATCCCACCAATCCCACCAAATCACACCAATCCGCATAATAACATCACGGCCATCAGCGTCATCGTTAGAGCTCCGTTTTACGGCCGGCTATGGGCAATTTGCCGGGAGCGCTGCGTTCGGTGGCGATCTGGCGGCGCGACGGACACCTGCTCGGCTGTCAGTGGCGGGGCCGGCGGGTCGGCGGCACGGCGGGTCAGTGGGTCAATAGGCAGCCGGCGCGCGGTCCGGTACTGCCCACATTGATCGCTCGCTCGCTCGTCAGCCCGCCGGCCGTCCCCGTCCCCGTCCCGCCCGGCCCGACCCGGCCCGACCCGGTCCAGCCCGACCCGACCCTGCGGTCCGGCCCGACCCGACCCTGCGGTCCGGCCCGACCCGGTCCTGCAGTCCGACCCGCGACCCGACCCTGCGGTCCGGTCCGGTCCGACCCGGTCCTGCAGTCCAGCCCGACCCGACCCTGCGGTCCGGTCCGACCCGGTCCTGCAGTCCGGCCCGCGACCCGACCCTGCGGTCCGGCCCGGCCCGGTCCTGCAGTCCGGCCCGGCCCGGCCCTGCAGTCCGGCCCGACCCGGCCCCGCAGTCCGGCCCGGCAGCAGTCTGTGCCCCCACAGAACTTTAGCGGCGTGCGAACAGACCAGCGAGCGACGCGGGCTCAGTGGGGTAGGGTTTAGGGTGGTGTTGTTGTTTTGTACGCAGCACACAGCTGGGTCGCGTCTGCTGATGTCGAGCAATGCCATCGTATGCACGCAGAACATTCAATCAAGTGTGACAGTTTTATTTCGAGACAGGAGGGGTTTTGAAACGCTGGGATGTGAAACATCCGCAGACGCTTTTAGTGTTGGAATTTGAGCTCTGAAGCACGTTTTGTGTTGGGAACTTCTATCCAGCATCAAGCCCGCATGAAAACTGTAGTTCGTTCAAAAGAAGGGGAAAAACACTGGTCAACGCTTGAAAGTGTCTCTACATATTGTAGGGAATGTAATTTACAATTTACAATTATATCCACTGTATGCTGATGGCCTTCTCGCTTCTATAAACTGACCGAAAACATAGATAAGCATCGACAATGTAAAGAATGTTGACTTTGTCAGTGTCAATTAAGCCGTATAAGCCGGACAGTGGCGTGCGCATAATTTCACAAAGGACCAGGTCATTGCCTCGAGGGGCGCCACCCGATCGACAGGGCCGCCACCCGATCGACAGGGCCGCCACCATTATTGCCGACATTATGCAGAGGGGGGAGGGGGGCTTTCCTTCCGCACCGTGCGGGAGAGTCACTGGCCGGAGGGGCGCCGTCACTCGCCGAAGAGGGGAAGCCACTAGTCGGAGGGGCGCCGTCACTAGCCGGAGGAGCTCCGTCACTGGCCGGAGGGGCGTGACAGAGTTCGCCACGGGCCCTATGGCCTATGGGCCATGGGCCGGGCCCTATATACCATGGGCCGGGCCTGGGCCGGGCCTCAACTTCAAGTAAATCACTGAGCTCTGGACGGGCCTGGGCTGATAATTTTGAAGTAATGCGCGCAAGCTCAGGTCAGAGCTTAAAAATATTTTAACTAGCATTTCACTTCCACAGCAACACACTGTTGCTGTGGCTGTTACTTTGTTTGGGGTTAGCACAGTTGGTTCATTGTTTCACATTTATAGTATACAAGTAATTATGCTAGGATAATTATTGTATGTTTTTGTTGAAAATATTGATATGCTTAATCTGAACGGGCCGGACCGGGCCTGGGCCTCAAGGTTATGAATTTGACCGGGCCTGGTCTGGGACTGGGCTTGGTGTTCATGGGCCCGGGCCGGGCCGGGCTGGGGGTTGGTGGGCCCGTGACGAACACTGGGGAGTGGTCACTGGCCGGAGGGACACCGTCACTGGTCGGAGGGGCGCCTTCACTGGCCGGAGGGGGCGCCGTCACTGGTCGGAGGTGCGCCGTCGCTAGCCGGAGGGGGCTGTCACGGGCCGAAGAGGGTCAATTTCATCGGTGTCTATGGCATGGGATGCCCTCACTCGCTGGGGGCGCCGTCACTGGCCGCAAAAGTGCCGTCACTGGCCGGGGGAGCGTCCTCACTGGCCGGAGGGGCGTCGTGACTGATCGGAGGGGCACCAGCTTTGCATGGGTGCCTCGGATCCAAAGGACCAGGTCATGACCTGCATGACCTGATGCTCGGTACGCCACTGAAGCCGGAATAAGTGAAATCACGAAAACGAAATACTGATCAAAACAGACCGAAGTTTGACAAAACACCATCCATTTAAACGGTCCGTGAAGTTGCCCTAACCATGCGCCATTGTGTTATTCATATACAGGTCATTTTTTGCGGGTTTCTCTCCTCCAGTGGTCTTTGCTTTGTACCACACAACAATAAATTTCTGGAAGTTTTGTGACTTCCATTCCTGATTTGGGTGTGATATAGTTAACAACTGTCACCACAGTCTATTACATATACGACAGTAGAATCTGTCATGGTTTGTATCAACCGCTTAGCACTTTGATTTCATCTTTCGTATATTCAATTAGATCGGAGTTCATCGGTAATGGATGAACCGTTGTCGGTTATACAAGGAAGGTAAAGGAATTTAACGCCTCATCATTATAGAGCGCATGCGCATGCGCTTATTATATGTTGATGTTAAGGCTCATCAAAATAGTTTCCGCTTACATAACCAAGCTATTTGCAGTGTGTTGTGCTGCACTGCAGTTGTGCCGGTGAATCTGGATTAAGACTTTTCTAGTGGGTAGTGGCCCTTATCTGACGGAACTGTAAACCAAACGTCAACATCAGGTGTGGTCTTCACCGGTGGTGCCAAGAGGACCTGTTGAGGTCAATCGGTGTATGGCACGCTACCATTGGTGTGGGAAGCCATCGTGGACAGCAGTGATAAGCCATAGCCAAAGGCAATGCCAAATATGTGAACGTCCATTCTATTGGCTTTCAGGTCAGTCACTAGGTATAATACAACATCATGCCATACAAACGCTGTTGTTAGGACTGCGTTAAATGCAACGCCAAACGTGGCTACAACAACGCCAAATGCCAAACGTAGCTACAACAAGGGAATGTGCATTTGTGTGGCTTCTGTTCTGATCTGAGTAATTCGAATCTGGCATCTATGACGTAACCTTTTATCGCGGTTAGAAAATATGTGAGAGCGGCTCAAGAGCCTTTCGTCGAATCGCTCAGGTTTACCAGGGAAGTGTAAAAGCTTAGCAAATGAAGGCAATATTTATGTAAGAAACAAAGCATTCCGGTTGACATACATCAGTTCTCGTTTACAAATGTTTCCAAACGTCTCTAATAGGAATTGCAACTTGGACCCATATCTGAATTATGTGGTGTGCGATGGGGAATAGAAGCGCTTCTATCAGCAACTGTTGAGAAATATGCATACCACACACGTCCCATGCGTCCGAAGTTCTCATATGTCATCCGGTTGACACACTATCAACGCAACTCATGTGGAATACATGCATGACATCTAATCCTTAAACATAAACTTCAAAGTCTTATGTTAATGCAGTCCAGTCGACATAGAGTAAGATCAGTAGTATTTCTGTATGTACCCCTAACCAGGGGAGGATCTAGGGGAAGGGGGGCAGCCCCCCCCCCCGCCAGTGGAAATTGGCGCCCCTGGGCCGAAGGTGCAGGCCCAATCAGTGCGCCGCTGGCGCACCATGAGAGTGACAAATTACGCGCCTCAGGAGACACCTGATGCCTTCAAACATCAGGGTTATTGCATACACTAGACATGCACACAATGCCCTCTTACTTTTCTTAAATGGAAGGCGCCCGAACTGGTAAGCAGTAGCCGCCCACTGAAATGTTCAGAGGCACTGAAGGTGCCCCTATGGAAAATAACGTTTAATGGACCGAAGGACATGGTTATTTTAGTCGAGAAGGCGCCTATTGATGCGCCGACAGAATTTAAAAGGGCACCCGATTATGAGTAGGGCGCCCCAAATCCGAGGAGGGCGCTCTCAAACCCATAGAGGGCGCCCCCAAACCCATTGATGGCGCCCGCAATTCCGGAGAGGGCGCTCCGATGCCCGAAAAGCATGTCGAACTTCGGAACTTCGGAAGGGCGCCCTCGGAACTCGAAAGTGCGCCCTCAAACGCAATGAGGTGCACCCCGAATCTGAGGAGGGCGCCCTAAACCCACGGAGGGCGCCCCCAAATCATAGCACTGTCAAAATGGTTTTGGTGTGTTACAATAATTAGTTATTTTGGCGCGACACTGCAATTTTTCCACGACAACCTTGCCACCCCTCATGACCATGGCGTCCCGTCAGGTGCCGAAAAATGCGCCCCTCGGGCCTGTTGCCCCCCCCCCCCCCCCCTTCCCATGGAAAATTCCGGATCGGCCCCTGCCTACAACGCAGCGTCAATACTGGAAGGAGAGCTACAGACGAACACATCCTGTGACCAAGCTCGCGGCCTAGCATAGACTGAAGCTGGGTGACTTTGCCTAGGTCATGTTGAAGTGATAGCATCACATTTATCGTACGACTCAGCTGGTGCGCACTGCGCATGTGTGCTCACTATATGTCTGCATCGCGGCCTGACCAGACCGCCCTGACCCCGCTGTTACAGGCAGACCGAGTGCTGCGGCAGATCGATAGCCAGCTCGGCAGACCAATCTGCTACGCGTGTGTCCCGCGGCCGACGGCAGTCCCAGCGGCACCCGGCGAGGTGCGAGGCGGCCGAGTGGCCTATAGACGCCGCAGGTCATACTGAGTCAGCCGGGTGTGCTGGCCAGCCTGGTATGCCTCGCGGGTCATACCGAGTCGTTTGTGCCGAGAAGGCGTCCTTTCATCAGTAAAGTGTAGCAAACGTTCACTGGACATACAGTTACGGAGATGTTCCGTGGTAGAAACATACCTCGATGATAGTCTGTCCCAGGAAGATGCTCGGAGGATGCTCCATGGTCCATGGTAGAAACATTTAGAACGGAGATGCTCCGTGGTAGAAACATACCTCGATGATAGTCTGTCCCAGAAAGTCATCCGATTCTCTGGTGAGCTTTTGTCGTAGTTTGGACTTGATGTCATTGTCTTCATCCCAAACGCGAACCTTGATTCGATCGGAGGAGTTGTGGCACTCGCTGAAAAATAAACATTTGTCATCACTATAGGTATAGAGACGAACATTTTGTATATATATAAAGCGAATAGCGACGGACTGAATATCCGGGGTGTAAAAAAAACAGGTCATTGACCGTATCTATATTGCGTGTATTGCTTTGAGCGGCCTGACAATATGTTACTTCTACGCTCATGATAAACAATTATCTGTGGAAAAAGCATTCAAGTGTTATTCGATGGTGTTTGTATTGTATGACAAAAAAGGTCACGGCATCAAAAGTCCAAATAATGACCTATGTACATGCCATCGATCTGAGACGAACACCAATTCCGTTCGTTGAGATGCTTTGACCAATAGCGTCACACTAACGCTGATGGAAAATCTCAGAAGAATCTCCGAACGGTTCTATCTTGCCTTTACGACACTGACACAATCAGCTCGCTCCGAGTTATCCAGTCATGTGCCGTAGCTCTCTGGGAGGGTTTAGCGCTGTAAGATTGAGATGTGAAAAGCTGCTATCCGGCTACTGGTCTTGGCTGACCAGGATGAGTTGCTGCCACTGGACGTTAGTCATCGCCAACGTCATACAACAACAAAAAGATAAATGATGTAGGCGTGTTGTACTGCCTTAGCAAGCAGTAAACTGATAAACCACTTTGACCAAAGTTTGTTTTACCCCGATGTTAGCTTGATATATTTACATTAATCCACATGTAGAGGCTTTGTTAGTATTATTTTATCGATTAGGATCTGGTAACGAAGCCAATTAGGTGAGCAAATATCCGAAAAGCTAACCGTCAGATCAGCATACACAAAGCCAGGAATCAACTTTTTGCAGTTGTTCTTATGCTAACACTATTTCTTTACGACAGCGCGGTCACCCTTTCGCGCTATTCGTTGTACCGAAGTATCGGTAAATATTTGCAAGCAGAGGCCTGTTTCACAAAGAAGTTAGTAATTACACATGTTTGCGATTACAAACGCAAGAAAATATTGCAAACCTCACAAAAAGACATTTCACAAACATTCGCCACCTCTGAATTACCGATTGTAAAGAAAATTGTAAACACAAATGTTAGTACAGCAGAAAGCTTGAAATCAAGAACGTTTGTATTAAACTTGATGCTAATGACAAATAATTTGATTGTTAACAAATTAATTTAACAAATATTTACATTGTGGTTTATTTTTTTATTCAATATAAAATTAGTTATAGGGAGAATAATCTTTTAATTAACATTTCATCGGAATGCAAACTCTGATCGTAAAAATACATCTTGGTAAGCAGTTAGAGTAAACAGAATTTGACCATTCACCAGGTGGCGGAGCATAACAACAGAGCTACTCTTAAAAGAAAGATCGTTGAATTTCTCGACCATTTGTTCACCTAACCTAGCCGATTTCCTACGTCGTAAAGGGTGAAGGTTCACTGCACATTGCACAAGACATCGTTGACCGCTGCAATTCTATTGCCATGCGGTTTCTCCGCGCGGAGGCGCCCCTCACAGCGCAATCGGTAAGGTGCACTGGGACTTCAAAGCTGGAGATCCCTGTTCGAATCTCTCGGGAAATAACTATTTTTGGGCAGCCATACCTATGCATAACTAAACCATTACCCTAACAACCTCGGCAACGTAACAACCTCACCAAGAAAATAACCTGAACAGTCAAACAATGTCAACTGTCAATGCAGTTTCTGAAATTCAGAACCCCTGACCCACAGGAATTACAAGTTTTTAATTGCAAACATTTCCTCACTTCCGTCAACCTTTGAGAAATAGAACATGTGCAATTGCAAACCTTTTTACACACAATATCTTTGTAAAGTAGTTTGTAAATAGTAAATTGAGATTTACTGCCCTGGGGTTTTGAGAAATCCAAACTACAAACATGTGTCAAAATTATTTATAATTACAAAGAAATTATTTGTAATTACACACTTTTTTGCTTTGTGAAATAGGCTACAGGTTGTAGAATATAAATATATCATCTACATATAATTTATTTATTCTTCTCTTAGTATTTTATATCTTGCTTAAAGAAACACTTACCCGGTCTCCACCGCCACCGGTCAACAGCGGACAGTACAAAGTTCAAACCGCGAGTCTCAGTTTGAGGCACGCCTAAAAATGAAAAATCACACCGTATTTTCCGTTCCTGTCCGGTGGCAGTGGGCACCGGGATTATAAAAATGCTCGAAGAAACTTCGGATGTCTTCGAGAGTTTTCGAACAATTTTTCTGCGTCTTTCTAATCCTTTTAGTTTTTGAGTTAATGGTGATCTTTTTACCCCCCCCCCCCCCCCCCCCCATCCCACCCGAATATTACCCTTTTAGGTTTGAATTAGCTCATTATATCAATTACAACATTTCTGTTCAGAATTACAGTTAAATAAAACATGAATATGACGAGTGCTTAAACACTGCTCAATTTAGTACCTCTAATCGCTGAATGAAAGAAGTATATGAATATGTTTGAGCTCGCGTGGTTCCAAAAGGGGAAAAAACGGGCAACCATTTTGCTTGGGCGTTATGCAACATGAACCAGAGTTTCGAATGGTACCAATTTAAACATCCAATTCGTCGAAATTTGAGGTTAAAAACTTACATGTTTGTAAAATGCATTTCGGAAAACGCCACCATTTGAACCTGATGAAAAATATTGGTGTTAGCGTAATGCAGGGGGGAGTTTAGGAGGAGAATGCTCATATTTCGGAAGACAAAGTGTTAGTATACTTACAAATGGTATGCATTCAATCACCCCTCCTTGTTAAATAATTTCCAATAGACATATATCTATGTCAGTGCTTGGCGCGCCAGGCAAGCAAAATTCTGTCGTTCTTTTTCGTTTTTTCGTAATTTCGTCGGCGAACGTTTTCGCCAGCGCACTATGGGACGTTTTCCGATTTAGCCCGAATAAATGCGAAAAGACAAAATTCCGAATTTTGGCGATTAAACCTGCCTGACTTATTTAAAATTGTCTGTATTTTTCGATTGCAATAATATTGTTGTACGCAGCTCATGTTTTCTTCTTAATTGGTCCTGGAATTGTAGAAAATGAAACAAAGCAGATTTTGTGCTTACCTGGCGCGCCAACCACTGACATAGATATATGTCTATTGGAAATCATTTAACAAGGAGAGGTGATTGAATGCATACCATTTTTAATTATACTAACCCTTTGTCTTCCGAAATATGAGCATTATCCTCCTAAACTCCCCACTGCATTACGTTAACACCAATATTTTTAATCAGGTTCAAATGGTGGCGTTTTCCCAAGTGCATTTTACAAACATGTAAGCTTTTAACCTCCAATTTCGTCAAATTGCGTGTTTAAATTGGTACCATTCGAAACTCTGGTTCATGTTGCATAACGCCTAAGCAAAAATGGTTGCCCCTGTTTGCCCCTTTTGGAACCACGCGAGCTCAAACATATTCATATACTTCTTTCATTCAGCGATTAGAGGTACCAAATTGAGCAGTGTTTAAGCTCTCGTCATATTTATGTTTTATTTAACTGTAATTTTGAACAGAAATGTTGTAATTGATATAATGAGCCAATTCAAACCTAAAAGGATAATATTCGGGGGTGGGGTAAAAATACCACCATTAACTCAAAAACTAAAAGGGTTAGAAAGACGCGGACAACTTGTTCGAAAACTCTTGAAGACATCCAAAGTTTCTTCGAGCATTTGTATTAGCTCAGGTCAACATTGAGGTCACCAGAGGCCATCAAGGGTCAAATTTTCCAAGTTTAGGACTTTGCTCCAGAAATCACAAAATATCTCGGGAACTATGGGAACTATAGCTAGGCACCAGCGGATTTTCGAAACGGTGGGGGGGGGGGAGCGAACATACTGGCGGATCCAGCCTCTCTCCATGGGGAGGGCATCTTTTTGTGGCTAAAAGGTACTCCAATTTTTCCTCTGCGGATTTGGGACGGTCAGCTTATTTTGGCATTCGAGCTTAAGAAATTCACTTTTCAAATGAACAAAAATGGATTTTGTGCATTTTTTTCCCGAAAAAAAAAATCAGTTGGCTTTTATTTTGGGGGACAAAAACACAAACTTTCGCGAATCCGAGAAAGCCATTTTGAAGAAGATGTCATTTAATTTATTTTTATGTGTTTGTTTGCAATTTGCTTCAAAACTCTATTTTCTACGATTGTTCAAACATTTATCATTTTTCCACCAAAAATGGCAGGACATGACGTCAACGTCATTATCTTTCAAAATACTACATCAATTTCATTGGAATTTGGTGGGAAGGCAGGCAGGCAATTAAATCAGGATAAGGTACTACAAGTTTGACGTTGATATCTATCATAGTTTTCAAGTTATTGAGAAAATGCGGGAGGGGCAGATACTGCCCCCCCCCCCCCTTCCCTCAGCGGGGGGCGGGTTAAAGGGATATTGCCACCTCCGGAGGATTTCTAAAAAGCAACTTAAATGAATGGTGGGGATCAACAATCGTGTATGCTCAAGCTCAAACCTGCTCCTGCAGCACCTATAGCAGGGTATCGTTTGTGTGACTCCAAAACGTTGGTCCCAGCTGTGCTCAGTACTATATTCATGATGGCCGCTCTCATCCAGTTTGGCTGTGAAATTGGCACCCGCCCAAGGCCAAAGCATCCGAATTCGCCGAGACTTGACCTAGAAAAGTCTAACTGTGGTATAAGGTATTGGTCGCAAATCTCCTACGGCCCCAAAGTCGAGCCATAGCCATTCTTGCTGTTTTATTCATGTTTTATTATGAAAGAGGCTATGGTTGTTGAAAATATAATTAACTGTATACGCATTTTATTTAAAGTGCACTGACGGAATGGTGATGTTGAGTTTGCAATATTCAAAAGCAAATAATAGTCCGCAAAGAAGTGATTTTAAATAGTGATGAGGCGACTCCAATTTTACGAATGTGTGCCAATCATGAGTGGTGCAAATATATTATTTGATATAATGGGGGAGTTTCGGGAAACAAATTTTGCAGGTGAAATCGGACACGCTTAATCGACCGATACACACCAAAAACTCCATATTGGCCTACAGGGTGGCAATATCCCTTTAAGTTCCACCGGGGCTGCTTGAATTGCATCAGGTGCGTTGTTTTGTCTCTCATTGAAAGCAAGGGATACACACAAACTTCAAATTCAATCACTCGAGAAAAAACTTTCGTATTAATGAAGTTTTCTCCTAAGATCATTGTTTTTCACTTTCAGTGCAGGGAACGCGCGGGGGGCATACTTGTATTGAATCCCCCTCTCATATTCCTGTGTAGGGGGGGGGGGGCATTTGCCCCTGATCCCCCATCCCCCTGGATCCGCCAGTGGCCGAACAGGGACGAATCCAAGGGGAGCCTATCAGCGCCATGGCTTTACCGAAACCACCAAAATCGGCTGAAAATTCACACATTTTAAAGAAATTCTAGGCAACTTGTACAAAGGACAGTATTTGTAATCAATTCAGAATGCAAAAAAAAACAGAGAACATAAATCTCATGAGTTTTGGAATTCTGTTGGACGGACCCTCAAACCAACGTTTTGGGCCGGTCTGCATCCGCCAGAAGGTCCGGGTCCTTACTTGGAATCCTTACTTGTAAAACTGCAAAGTTAACCTGCCATCGACTGGGAGGGGGGGGGGGGGCAAATATCTCCACCTGAAGAATTTTTGCAATAGTTAAAAAACAAATAGCGATATCAACGTGAAACTTTGGGTACCTTCTCCTACACCAATTTCACATTTTCTATGCATACATGAAGCAATTTTGTCGAGAAAAATAGAGATATAACGAATTACACTTCACTACGTCATTACACACGAGTTTGGCGAAGACAAAAAAATCAGCTAAACTTTAAGAGATCATACACAGTCTATATTTTGAGCAAAATGCAATAAAAACGTCAGAAAATAGCAAATGGCAAGGGCTACAAAACAGAGTCTCGGATTTGTGAAAACTTTGGTTTTTGGCCTCTAAAAAAAACATTTAAAAGAAATCAATTAAAACAACTATTTCTTCGAAAAAATGCCTTACAAATCGAACATTGCAAATATGTTAAAAACTCACCGGATTTCGCATCTGTATACATAAAGAAGTGATTTAACCCTCGCCCTACGGGAGTTTTTTCACCTTCGCCCTACGGGGGGCTGACAGGCCCCCCTGTTAACTTCCCAACCAAGCAACTTAGAGCAATGCGTTAAGAACCAGCATGTTCCCTGTCATGAGAGGAATCTAACAGTATGCGATTTGTAGGTTTGAGATTAACAGGTGACCTTCCAGGTCAAGTGAATGACCTCGGATTTACCACGTCCAGAACAACAATTTTGCTCTTCATAAAACCTCAAAATTAGAAATTAATAAATGTAAATGAAAAGACATGTTCCTAGACCAGTTTTGGCTTAGGAATACAGAAAAGGTAATTATTTGTTCGTATCTTGTAAACAAAAGAAGAAGTTATTTAAAAAAAAATGACGTCATCAGTTTCGTACACTTAGGGAGCCATAACTCAGGCAAAAATGAAGATATTGCTTTGAAATTTGAGATGGATATTGTCCATACTCAGTGCTCTCACATATATTCTATTTGTTCTAAAATCTTTGAAAACTTTGATTTTGTGGGGATTTTTACAAAACAAATCAGTTTTGTATTATTTTAGGGGTCAAAAACCCAAAATTTTGAACATCCGAGATCGCCATTTTAAAGAAAATGCCATTTTGTATCTTTGGTGAATTGCGTTTGCAATATCCTTTCAAACTCTGTTTTCTACCATTTTTCAAATATGTATCGTTTTTCCACCAAAATGACGTCATCAAAACATGATTATCTCCCAAACTACTTAACCAATTTCAATTAAATTTTACAGCATACGTATAATTGTTGTAAACTCAGCTACCGAAAATTTCAGTAAGATGCGCTGCATGTAGAAAAAGTTATTCAAGAAAAACCTCAGGGGGGGGGGGCTGTCATCCCCCCCGTAGGGCGAGGGTTAAAACAAACTTGTCTTAGTAAAAGCTGCGTAGACTTCCTTTTGAAATAGCAAATGTGTCAATTTGTTGCCCATTTCAGGCGGTTTGGGAGGCTTGGCCGCTTTGCTCCCTCTTGGATCCGCCAGCGGCCAAAAACATTGCGGGGGCCGAGTGGGTACCATTAGGGGGAGGGCCGAGGGCACCATTGGGGGAGGGACGAACTCAACATTAGAGGGGGGGCGAGGGCCACCCCAAAAGTATATAAATCGACACCTATGCTAGGAACAAACAGAAAACAGCAATCGAAAGCTTATGCAAAATGCAACACCAAAATTTATATGTCCTAAAATTTTAACTAAGGTCAATAGTTTAGGCTTCAGAGGTCACCAAAGGTCACGATGGCATTTTCTTCCAAAAAGTGTTTCGTGAATAACTTGTTTTATCAGTTTAAATCGGCAATAATTTTATCAGCATCGTGTTTGTATCGTCAATTCGCTTTGACATATCTTAATGGTGACCTGATTTGGTTAACTTCAAAATTTGACCTCAGGTCAAGTTCATTTGGTGAGACCCAGGTAGGCCATATTGCATATGGGATGATGTGTCTTGACGAGGCAAGCACAGTGGTATTATTTGCACGTATCTATCTTTATTCTATCATGAGTTATTGACAAAAAAGTGCTGGTGACCACAGATGACCTCAACTGCCCTTGCAGAGGTCACCGAGCAACAAATACACCCGGGTCAACCAGAATGAGCTAAAATGACATGATTCTGAATTTTTCGAATTGCGATTGGCTGGCGCTAACGATATGGTAGCAGTGTAATCGATAGTTGCAGCGCTTTTAGTAGCAGAAGCCCTCTGGAGTCTACCCGATAACTTTTTGCTCCCAGCAAGTTCTTAGAGTCTTTGGAATATTTCAGCAACTAGGGTGAATCTGGAGAAATGAAGTCATGGTTCAATTCAAAAAATTATGTTCTATAGACCAATGTCAATAACCCCAACTAAGCGATGTTAGTAGGCACATTCCCGTTACATCATTATTTAATGCTTATACGATTGACATTATACTTTATGACATTATACATTATACGAACCAATATGATTGGCTGTTATTTTGATAAGCCCGAAACCACACTAATTGTACCAACTTGGTAATTTCCTAAATTCTACCAAAATCATGAGCGTGCTCCAAATAATAGAAAATGGGACAGCGTAATGTGAACTCAGAGTCAAAAACTAAATACTATGCATATTTGTTAATGAAGTTCATGAACGTTCGTGAACTGCTCATGAACAGCCATTTTTCGTGAACAGATGACCTTGATCATGAAATTCGCAAACAAACAAATAAACAAACAAACAAACAAACAAACAAACTGTTCATGAACTGTTCACGAACACATATACAAACACTACACTGTTACTGAAATCAATTCAGAGTATTGTACATTATATACCGTATCTAATTTGGATTATTTTGTTGCATCGATAATTGAGTAAACTAATTCAATAAGTTCCAATTGTTTTATTGCCATTGTATATAATTGTGGAAAAAACGAAAAAGTATACGAACAACGGATTTGCAACATTCGCCATCTAACCCGTTTCTGTTCGAATACATTTGTGCATAGGCGTCGGAAGTGGTGTTGCAGGGGTGACAGCTGCCACACCAACTTTGGAACTGATGTGGCGGTGCCACACAAACTTTCCAGTCGCAGCTCATTCTTAGAGATTTCCAAATTCTAGAGTCACCGCCAAATCCATCCGAAGAGGATATTCAAAACATCGCTGTAAAATAGTCAGAGATTCAAAATGAAAGGGCGGCCGCAATTGAAGGGCGCATTATTCGCTCACGTGCATGGATGCTCATTGCATCTAGGAGTCTCCTGGATGCAGGTACCCACATCAATATACGTGCCCAATATTAACTGGGACTTTTCATTAAGCGCGTTCGAATCACGACGACGGCGACGCGTCTTCACACTTATGGTTATAGATAGAGAGTGACCTTACCTCCCTCCTCTCCCGGATCTATCGGAAGAGTTTCGGCTTCTTTTGCCTAAGTGCGCGAGCCTTGAAGTCATGGTTTGACATGCAGTACGAGTCACCCTCCACATTCCCTGCCCAATTCACCCTCCACATTCACATATGCGTGGTGTTTGTTTTCATTTTCTGCTTGAGCCGAGAGGCAAAAATGTCCCGGTCATTTTCTTTGCAGTAACACCCTTTTTCGTATAACATATATTATTTCAGTATCAAATATTTTGTCTTCAAAATAATAACAATGTTATGATATTAGAACAGGTGAATTTGGGATATTTGATATATTTGTATATGTCTTTGACGCACCTCAAGAACCTTGTTCATTTACGTAGTCAGCTGACGGAAGCAAAAACTACAACCGCGGCCGAATCTACAATCCCGCTGATGCGGCGTGCATATTTTTTATGAAAGGTGCTGGATTTGTAGGTTGTAAAGTTCACATTACAAACTACAAATACAACAGGTTTGTACAATTTCATTATGAAAAAGTGTTACAGGGCATGTAATTATCAGAGGTCCTCCAGGGCGTGCGTTAAGACGCTGACGTCCCACAGTTCTTCGTAGGTGGCGGAGTCCTTGTCGACAACCGTGAGTCAGCCTAAATTTGCCACAATTATGCGCTTTTCTAGTCTACCATGTCTGCGGATGAACTTTAAAAAAGCTTTTCCATAATAAAAACACAACTAAAATGTGCGTATCGCTTCTAAATAAGCTTTCCTTGCCACGAAATATGTCATCTATATCTATTCATATGAGCTGTTTATGAACAGTTCGTGAACGTTCGTGAACTGTTCATTGTTTGTTTATTTATTTTCAGCTGATGACGTCGTTGTTCATGAACACATCTGTTCACGAACTGTTTGTTTGTGTTTGCTTATTAGGAAAAATAAACAAACACCAAGCCCAGTAACAAAAATGTCAATACCTCAACGCGTATAAGAAAAAGATTTTGACATTTGGAATTATATCTGGAATTATTTGGAATTAATTATATCTATTATATCTGGCATCTGGAATAGCAAGTGGTGTGGTGCTATTGAACTAATGACCTTGTATATAACTAATGACCTTACGAATTGCTTGCCAAGAATTTGCGTCGCATACAATTGTAAACATTCGGATCCACTTGCTTCTCGGTGTTGCGTGGAGTCGCCTAACAACGGGGATCAACTTCACGTTATACTGCACCGCCACACCGCCGTGTACGGCGGGATAGTCTACCATTCCAGTTTGAAACAGCGAACCTTGCCGCAGCGCCACACAGCCATATTGCAGCTGTGCGCCCAGCGAAAAATGGAGAGGCGAATTGCCCGGATGGCGGCCGGGAGTGAAGTGATCACGGGAGTCATGTAGACACGCGTGTCCGCGCCTGATGAAGAGCAAAAACAGCACCGGCCACCGGCCCGGCTGCATGCTAATGCTGGCTGGCGCCATCTGCACAGCGAAATACCATGGCGACCGGCGGCGGATGGCGGCCACTGACACTGCAGGGCTAAACGGTGATATGTAGTGAGTGTTAGTGGAATATTTCTTAAAGTACATGGTACAAAACATATACAAATTGAAGTCAAAATGTGTTGTTTGCACAAAGGCTCGAGTTGATGTTAGAGGCCTTTATATAAAGCGATACAGGGCTGCTGAATGCTATATTTTGTAGGTACCATATAGTCATGCCTCTTTATCTAAGAAGAGGTTTGTTAAAGTTATAATTAAAATCCTGCAATTTCATGTCAAAAATACGATTAATTTTAAGTGGATCCAGTTGTAAGCTGATCAAAATAAGCAGTAGCACTTCGGTTAGATCGGTCACCAAACCAAAGAACCTACATACATTTCCATTTTTCCTTTTTTAGCTAAAAAATGGGGAAAAAGAAGCGATGACACCCCATAAAAAGAGCTGAAAGCATGTACCTACTGGCTGTTCACATCTGCTCTTCCTTTGAAGAATGTCTTTGATGATTGCGCTTAGACACGCAATGAAACAATTTGCGAGGTTAACAACGGGGAGTCAATTGTTGTGATATCTCACAATGGTGAGCTGCAGGTGTTTGTGTTCCCTAGAAATGTATCAGACGCCGTTACTACAGGGTGTTTCATAAATAATGTCAATTTTATAATCAAAAGTACGAATAGTAAAATAGCCATAGCATGTCGAAATTTTCAAGTTTTGTTGGAAATTGTTGGACATGTTGATTTCTAACACGTACATAGCCTTCACATAGCCAGTGAGGGCTGAGGGGTGAAGATGTCATGTTCTCCTCCTCGCGCCCAACGACAAAATACGCCATATTCCAGATAGCAGCAGACGTGGATGATCTTTTAACTCAGAGATTTGTGGGAAATGGAAGTTAAATCTAAAGCTTTTGCTATATTTTATATTCAGCACATGATATATGGCTAGAATAACGCATTTTATAGGTTCGTCCTAAGATTCGTAACCAATGAGGCTTAAGTTCGAGCCCAAGCATATCTGGAACCTGACTGAAACTCGTCAGGAGAGTGAGCTGTCTTCTGTTTGACTGGCCGTGGGCCGTTGTCCGCCAGAAACCCATGTCTGTCACTACTATGATACTGGTTTTGCTGTCAGTGACCCTGGTGGAACTACGAAAGGCACCTTGTTAAACCTGGACCGGCTGAAAGCTGTATAGGAGTTGACTGACTCTAAAGACCCCAAAGAAGCAACCCGGGTCATGCGCCATCTCCATTGAAAAGGGCGTAAAGCGCAATGAACTTTGGCGTGCTATCGTGGAGCCGTTTTGCTAGATAGGGGAAATTGCATCGCAAAAATGCAAATGTCCAGATGTTCTGGTGTGCAGTAGTCCAACAAACACATCAATACAACATTTTACCTGTAAATGGATAACAATTTGAAAATAGACATTAATTATGAAACACCCTGTACTATATTGCTATATTTTGTATGGTATTACTATATTTATATTTTGCTATATGCTATATTTTTAGAAACGTTTCATATTTTACGTTATTTTTGTACTATGTTTTGGTATGTTTTTCGCAATCTTTTCCAGCGTGATACAACTATGACGCATTTCGTTTATAATAGTAGTGTAATAATAATTTCAACTCGTCTTTTTCGACACATTAAGAAAAAAGTCATATGTTTGACAGCTTTGTATTTTTCTTGGCAGTTCATCCAGCCGTCCAGCGTCAGAGGAGTGTTTTGCTAGGTTTGTCCTCGATCGGCGCAGCGGGAGACTGAACAAACACAGTCATCAGCACCGGCTGAGCGGCAGGCCGGCCCTCTCCGCCGGCGCCGCGGCTCGCCACTCGGCACCCTCCATTTGACATTTCCAGCTCAGCTCAGCGGGCGGCGCTGCGTGCCGCGGGACTGTCTAACGGCCAGCAGCAGCTCACAGAGCCATTCAGGGGGCTGTCCACCCGCCAAAACACACCGGACAATTCAGGAGACTGCCCAACGTCCAACAGCACAAAGCCAAGTCAGAAGACTGTCCACAGACCAACAACACACCGAACGACTCAGTAAACTGTCCAGCAGCAAGAGGAACAATCCAACCCGAGCGCTCGTGATGACGCGAATGTCCCAAACGGTTACAGTAGCGTGCATACTGCACTGCCAGCCGGTACGGACCCGGGCCAGGGGCGTAGCTTCTCCAGTATTTTTTTTTTGGGGGGGGGGGGGGGGGCTGTGCTGGAAAAATCGCTTACAGTACCATCAAAATCCACAAAAATACAGATTTTCCCCCAGATTTGACCCACATACTCGTCCAAGTTGGGGGGGCTGAAGCCAGGGGGGGGCAAACGCCCCCTCAACTGAATAGGATCCTACACCCCTGGCCCGGGCACAGGGCTCCGCTCCAAAATTGGCAGCAGCGCCCGGCCAGGCAGGAAGACTTGTATCAGTGCGCCACATGGTCTGCCTGACTGCAGACGGAAGACTATTATCAGCATGTCTCTCGTGGGTCAGAGCCACCCAGCGGCAGCTTTAAAGCAATCTCTCCCAGACATACCGTAAAGGATGATAACGTTGGCAGGCGCTGTCTCCACGAGGAAGGGAACAATCCGAGAGGTATCCGCGATACGGTGGGATGTAGCACATGGTTAATGTCGTAATCGAAAAGCAAATGAACATAGTGTTTTCCGTTGTCAGTGAAGATCAATAAAGCTCTTCCAGTGACATATCGTGCAGCAGCGGGTATACTTCTAGCAGATTGCTCTGAAGGTCTACACCATTATCGTGGCGCTCCTCAAGGACGTCATCTTCTCCAGCTGCCGGTGCCATTCCATTGGCCGTGAAGTAGTCGGAGACACCCCATCCGACAGACCCTGATGGCTCGGAATTGCCGTACGTGTAACAGACAGGGAAGACGATGTCTATCATACCGACAGATTCGCTCACTGCTACCGGCTGATAAAGTTACGAGCGGTTAACTACAGAACTGTTCTATCATCACCAGAGGTGGAATCAATACTCACAAGTAGAACTTTTCGTTCCAGTTTGGGTTGAGCTCCTGCGGCACGGTGCGGGTGCGTTTCTTCACCTTGCCGACCTGCACCGTCACGTACGGGTCGGAGGTGCCGCCCTTGTCCTTGGCGATCAGACCTTGTGCGCAGATCACTAGAAACAGACACGTGTGTCAGCGCACTGTACACGCAACGCACATAAAGAAGACATCCAGGTCAGTGCAAGTACAATGCGATCATATGAGTAGAATCAAGCAGTTCATTATTTCAAGCCGGCAGACGGAACTTGATGGATAAGTCACTCTAATGCAGGCAGTTTTCGCAAGAGTGAATAAATAACTTTCAATATTTGAAAGTAACTTTCGCAAAATAAAAGCATAAGAATAGAAGCATACAAGCATAAGATACAGATACAGTACAGATTTATTCATTCACCAATTTATTGGTATGCCTATAAAGGTCTGGGTACACGTTAAGGTTTTTTTCTCGCTTTTTGAGTGATCTTTTTCGGTTTTTTGCAGTTTTTTCATCATCAAAAACTCATCCGTGCCATTGAACCGTATAGCGTCGTCCACACGGGAGAAAGACGTTTTTTAATTAAAAAAACGAAACAAATGAATCGTGGAGTCAGTACTTAAGGATTAATTGCCCGACGATAATAAAGCATTATATTGCCATAATTTAGGCAAAACACCCGGAAAACAAAGCCGAGATGTGGAACTCAACTTAACCCTCACCCTACGGGGGGAGGGGACAGACAGCCCCACCCTGAGGTTTTTCTTAAATAACTTTTTACAAATGCGGCGCATCCTGCTGAAATTTTTGGTAACTGAGTTTAAAACAATTATACGTATGCTGTACAAATTTGATTTAAATGTGTGTAGTAGTTTGGGAGATAATCATGTTTTGATGACGTCATGTTGGTAAAAAAACGAGAAATATTTTTTAAATCGTAGAAAACAGAGTTTTAAAGCAAATCGCAAACGCAATTTACAAAAGATACAAAATGGTATTATCTTTCAAATAGATATCTCGGATTTTCGAAAATTTTGTTTTTTTACCCCTATTTTTTTTTTTTACTGTTTTTTTGGGAAAAATTCACACAAAATCAAAATTGGCAAAGATGTTAGAAAACCCGGAATATATGTGAGAGAACTGAGTATGGACAATACCCATGCCAAATTTCAAAGCAATAACTTCATTTTTGATTGAGTGATGGCTCCCTAAGTATAAGAAACTGATGACGTAATTTATCAAAATAACTTTTGTAAACTTTTTTTGACATGATATGAACAAATTTTCTGTATTTCTGAGCCAAAACTGGTCTAGGAACATGCCTTTTTATTTACATTTATCAATTTCTAATTTTGAGGTTTTCTGAAGAGCAAAATCGCTGTTCTGGACGTAGTAAATCCGAGGTCATTCACTTGACCTGGAAGGTGACCCGTTGATCTGAAACCTAAAAATCGCATACTGTTAGATTTCTCTCATGACAGGCAACATGCTGGTTCTTACTGCATTGCTCTAAGTTACTTGGTTTGGAAGATAACAGGGGGCCTGTCAGCCCCCCCCCCTTCCGTAGGGCGAAGGTGAAAAAGCTCCCGTAGGGCGAGGGTTAAACTTATTTGAACCAACCCAGAAAATGATATATTTGTATTAGGCAGGTTGGACGAACTGCAGGGCTCCTAATAGACAGCAATCACGCGCGATATCTGCTAGTTTACCTACCACTACATACGTGTGTCTAATGTCTGATGATTAATTAACACGCGCCCTGGAGGGGGGCGAAATCCGCCCACCCCTCCGGTTTTTCGAGGATAGCGCAAAAACGGCGGCGCGCAGCGCCGCCGTTTTTTGTATACCTGTTTAGAAATGAACTTCCCGCATTATGTAAAATTCTTGGCCTCAGGTCATCTCAGGTCAGGTCACCAGACCAGGTCACGTGATGACCTCAACTCCAAAACGTTTGCAGTAGTACCGCAGCCACAATTTTACGCCGATCGGTTTCAATCTTGCAGGACTTCATAAGGTCATAGATACCAACAATTTGTTAATTTCGGATTTATAATATCGGTGACCTAAGGTCAGGTCAATTTTGTGACCGCCAACACGGTTTTATCAATAACTATCGACATAATGAAGATAGAGAAGAGAAAACGGTACCAATATGTTTGCTTTGTCGAGACACGTCGCCCAATATGAAACATGACCAACTTGGGTCACCACTTGACCTTGACCTGAGGTCAAATTTCTCAGTTGACCTAACCCGGTCACCATGAATATTATTCGAAGGGCCTTGACAAGACACACGCGATGGCGTAAGCATTATTGCTTTATCTTTATTAGGTAAAAGGTTATTTGGGGAAAACAGTTTTGAAAACAAAATCACCTTTTTGACATTCGATGACTTCTGGAGCCTAAACTATTGACCTGAGCTTAAATCTGAGGACCTATGTCGATTGCATTTTTCAATGACTTTCGATTGCTTTTTCCGTTTGCTGCTAACTATTATAGTTCCCGAGATATTTGGGAGTGTTAGAACCGAAGTCTTGAAAACTTGAAAATCTGACCCTTGATGACCTCTGGTGACCTCAATATTGACCTGAAAAAAAAAAATAACGAAATACTTTCGAAAGAGCTTGTCTCGAGATATCTAACGTCGTTTCCCGCTTGTCGCTACGTTGCGTGGTTTTCGAGATCATAGGGGGGGCGAAATCCGCCCCCCCTCCAGGGCGTGTAAATATCAGAAGCCCTCCAGGGCGCGTGTTAATTAATGGATGTGTGCACCGGTATGTCTCTGTAATAGCTGTCTCCACGAAGAATCTATTCTCGAGAGTTTGATAACTATCCGGTTCAATTTCCAAACATTACAGCGGACCGGAAATGGACACTCGTTACCTCAAATCCTACCATTAGTGATAAAATGATAGTTTCAGTTAAATATTTACGAAACAATTCACGTTGATTTTGCACCATCTGAACAGCATGTTTTTGGAGAGAAAAAATAACATTTCAAATGATCGAGTCTGATGTTGAACCGGGCACTGAGAATAGTTTCTGAAGTTGAAAAACGCCAATAATGTGAAAATGTGATTGAACTAGCAAGACTATGTGGTCTCCCATTCAACATGCTGGGTCGTTGTATTACTTGTCTCAAACGGATTAAACCGACTTTATACCTTTCCATCTTGCAACAACATTAAACTATATCAATCCTGTAGCGCACAATTTTGTTGAAGCTTGCTTGCTTTCCCTTCAGCCCCCTTGCTTTCCCTTTAACTCTACCTCTCCCCAAAATGTCTGACACATTGTTTTGTCAGATTGGCCTCCTGTTACGAGCCACATAATCCTCAGCTGGTACAATTCCATCAGCGCTAACACCCTGTTTGCAATGCCGCGTTACTGCCGACTGGAGATAGTGTCTTTTGAGGCGCATTGCGCCAGAGACGTGTTTTCACCTTCCCCGCCTCGCCGCTCTATCCCTGCACACTCCCCGCCGACAGAGAGCAGGACGGCTCGCGCTCTCAGCGTGGCAGCAGCTCCGCGCCACAGCGGAACGAGCTGCCGTGCCTTCCGCGCCGCTCTCGGCACAGCTGGTAATTATGCCCCCGGGAGCCACCGAATTGGACCGACCCGTTCTCGGATGCGTTCCGCCGATTTCTCTTTTGTCTGGCTCGAAATAGCGGCGCGGAAAAGTGTCGCCTCGCTTCGCTTCACATCCACAGCGACTTAGGATGCCGTGCGGACAGCAAATAGACGCACGTCGGGACGAATACAAATATGTTAACTTAATGGGATGTATAACTCTATCAATGGCGTTACGCTAGTGAAACAAAGCGGAACAAGTTCCCAATTTCTAAAAAAAATCAATTACACATTAAAAGATGCTGAAAATTTGTTTTTTCTCCTCATTTCTTTGCACATAGATCATTCGTCAAACGGATGATGGTGGCTGTAATGTGGGTGAAGCGGTACACCGTAAAATAATGGGACGATATTTAATGAAAACCAAAGATAAAGTAGGAAAGGTGTATACATCTATTTTTGTACTTTACTAACAGAAAATGGATCAACTTCTAGATCGTTCTGATCCAATCCAAGTCCATCCAGTCTGTATTTGGATCCAATCAAGATCAGTGTGTTCCTCTCAATGCTGATTACCAAGCGGGCGCGAAGCGCCCGTGAGGTTTCTCGTGAACTTACTAGACGAATTTACATTTGACCCGGCCCGACCCGACCCGACCCGGCCCGACCCGGCCCGACCCGGTCATACAGACGCTTTTCGGAAGCTAATAACTTTGCTCTGACTGCTCTGACTGAGCTTGGGACACCTTTGGATAGGTTATCAATAGGTTCATCAAATCAGATAGGTCCATCAAATCAATTTTGTTTTGGTATGGTGCGTTCTGATAGAGGTGGTACCACAGCGCGTGGCAGTTGGCAAACGCGAACGTCGAAATGAACAAAATACCTTGCTAAAATAATTATTGATCAAAAATGGCTTATCATTCTAAGCATTGGTTTATACGCTGAAGCATGCAGCGCTCAGGACGCACTCCCTTTTGGCGGATTTGGAAAGGAGATCATGAACAATTTAATGCAACTGAATTTTTATGTTGGCTTGCCTGGCAATTTTTCTGGAGGACTAAAATGACTGTGTTACTACCACGTGTGCTTCCTTACCGTTTCATATTTCAAACCTGTTTTAGCTTTACCAGAGCGCGTTCGCTCGGTCATCGCCCAAAAAGGCGTTTTACTGGTGTAATTGAATTCCATTCATACTGTCTTCCAAAAAAAAAACTCTGCCGTAACGTAAAATGTATTATACTCTTGGAATCCCTCCATCAATAAACTTATTAATATCCTTCTGACATTGCGATCCCTTCTAATACAAATTTATTTCTCAGCCAATTTTCCCGAAACAATCCAAATCCATTGGATCGCATTGAAATATGGATATTATGCAAATACATTCTGGAGCTATTTAGAAGGGAAAATAGTTTCACATTATTATTTGAATTATTATCAGCCGTAAAATGACACCATGCCTCATGTTACAATAACGTGTTTGACCAGTATACTTGAAACTGATTCGTAAATATATGGTATCTTGAATGCATGAGAGATCTCATTTTTACGATGTAACAAAAATATAACTGAAGATAGCTGAACTCAATAGCTGTTCGCCGATCAATCAATCGTTACTGGGTTGTACGACAGCTCTACCGCTTTTGTCATCTGCCACCGGGAGCGCGCACCCTGTTACAAGATATAGTGGTGGTCAGACCGAACATGATATAGGTGACCGGGCATGTAATCATGTCCTGATTCATGGCGCAGGAAGCAGTGATCCTACCCCTATGCTAGGTTGCCACTCGCAGGCAAACGATCGAGCCCATCAATGCCTATGTGCAATTGTGTTCAGCTTTTCATTCAAAAGTCAGCCAATGAGAAAGATCTCCAAATATAGCTTTTCCATAATTGTTACAGAAGAGAATGCTTTATATTGTTCGGCCTTAACATCAAGGTGGCAACGTTGCGACTCTCACCACAAAAGAGTACTTCTTACGTGGAAGAGGTCCTTCTTTAACACGCGCAGTGGAGAGGGGTATGACACTAACACGCAGTGGATGGGGGGGGGGGGCACTTTAGTGCCCCCCCCCCCCCCCTAAGGTCTCCGCAATTATTAAAGCTAAAACGATCAAACTTACAGAGTAGGTAGGTGCTATGATCATCTACATTTTCTGAAATTTTCGTGACCTTCGGTTAATATCCTCAAGGTCAAACGAGGTCACGAAGGTCAAAGTTGGCCAAATGTCACAAGTTTTAAACTTTGACCTCTGTGACGTCACATGTCATGAGTAATGTGCCCAAAGATGTTTCCGGGGATGAACAATGACATTGTCTACCGAATAACGTTTGAATCATCCTGATCCGGCTGTTAGTTCGGAAGATATCGCTTTGCCGACCTCGATTCTGGCCGCCATCTTGGACTGCAAATCCATATACCTAAAAAATTAATGGACCGATTTTGACTTGTTTTGCGTCAAACGATCCGTTATTGAATTGGCGTTAATGTCACGGAAAAAATACCGCCCTGCTGCTCTTAGTTTTTTAGCTATTCACGAAAAACATGTGTGGGGGGCACTTGTGTGCCCCACCCCTCCACTGCGCGTGTTAAGCTCAGATAATGAATAGCGTTAAATCAGACGACAAAGGTGCGACAGCCGTCGAAATCTCCGGCATGTTTATCTGGTCAAATGTATAACTTTAATCTTGTTGATAACGTTTTATGTCTTGTTTAGAGTACCAGTTCATATCAGGATCACCGCTTTGTCATTCGCTAAAAAAACGGATTTTGCATGCATAATCACAAGCAGGTCACCAATCACAAACCGTAACCCGCTGAGAGTACCTGAGTCATGCCGATAGGTGATGGTCCTTCTGCCAGTGGTAGTGGGAGGAGGGTCCAACCCACCGGGACAAACCAAACTCCCGGCATGTCATTTCGGAACGCTTCAAGATGCCACCGATATCTGACCTTTGACTAAAAATGATCCTAACTTGTCAAGTTATTTCAAACTGCCGATTTCATGCAGACCAGAGTCTGCAAATCAGTGACAGTAACACAGGATTTAAACTATGCAAAAATACTATGAAATTAGCTTCCAGAGCTCGGCTGCTGGCTGCAGAGCCGGCGATGAAGCCAGCGCGAGGCTCTGAGACAAGCTCTGTAGCTAATGCATGGAATTAGTATAAATTGTGATGAGCACAAAAGATTTCGGCTGGTAGCCATTAGGCCTGATGTTACCTTATTAACTAGATGACCGTTCTCGTACGCTTTTATCCGGGCTGAGATGGCAACAGATGATGAAGCGCCCTGAAATGAGTCGCCGTGCGGTCTGCTGAGGCAGCGGCAGAGTGAGGGACAGAGCATGCCACCACCGAGGCTGGACGCGTGGGACGGGGGCATGTATCTCTCTCCGTGTCCGTGTCCGGGCGTGTTGGCAGTGTCAGAAGAGGCGTAGGGTGGTCAGGGGGGGACGGTGCAGAGCTGAGCGGCCATTGCCAGCCGATGGCTGTGGGAGGTCGCCGCGCTCTCAGCGGGGGCAGCAGTGAGCAGCGAGTGTGCAGAGTGTACGGGAAGGTCAGAGAGGTCACCACCACCACTTGGCATGGCCGGGCTTGCACTGCGGACAATCAGCTAGCGAAAACGGCAGACGGCCGCGGAGGCCGGCAGTCAGCATGCTGGACACAGCAGCAGCACCGGCACCTCAGCCACGTGCTGCTGCTGCTGCTGCTGGAGCCGCATGCGCTCAACGCGTACCGGTTACGGCGATTTTGCAAGACCACTTAGAGGTGCCCTCGAGAACAGCCTCCTTGGCTTTCTCTAGGGAATCAATATGAGTGTCGGGGTCCACTTTAAGCGTAGTTCTGTGAAAAGACAACAGCGAGAGAGCACATCAACACGACGATCACGACCACACGGTACCACATCGAGGCCCACCGGTCCGGGCAGCGCTCCGCCGCCCCCGCCCCCGCCCCCGCCCCCGCCCCCGCCCCCGCCGCCGACGGGACGCCCTCCCTGCGGGGAGGGAGGGTGTCCCAGGCAGACCAGGCGCCTGACGCTCAGGGATGCCGCACGAATCCCGGCTTGGCGGTATCATTAGGGACACGCGCCCCCAAAGGAGACCAATCGGTGGCGGTGGCGGGGCGGGGCGGGGCGGGGCGGGGTGGGGCGGAGCGGAGGCGGAACCGGAGGGCGCGGCGGCCGACCCACCGCGCGTGACGTCATCACGGGAGTGTGACGTCACCAGGGGGAAGCCGGGCCGACACACAGACACAACGCTGACCAACCTGTGATGGCAATTTTGGCCGACCATTTACTGGTACCGTCCTGGACAGCCTGCTTGACGGCCTTCATGTGGCCAACGTGGGACTTCTCCTCGACACGAAATACAGCCCTGCAGGGGAGGGCCGTCAGAGAGGGTTACCACAGCTCGCATCAGACACGACCCAGGAGCTCCTCCTGCGCTTCTAGCTGGAGAAGAGTTATCTTGCGGGGAGACTATCTAAACTCTAGATGGAGACACATGGCTCTGCGATGTGTTGCACACATCTTTTCTTGCAAAGTTGTATCATGCTTTCTATTTGTTGAGGAGAGAGGGAGAGAGGGAGAGAGGGAGAGAGGGAGAGAGGGAGAGAGGGAGAGAGGGAGAGAGGGAGAGAGGGAGAGAGGGAGAGAGGGAGAAGATAAACAACATATAGACATAAGGACGGTTTCTATGCATTTTCACGCATGGTGTGAAGTGCGATATATTTCCTTCACAGTGTGGAGAACACTACACCCACACACATTCACTAGACGAAATGTTGCTTGCCCCTGGTAAACTGACCACCAATATCGCTCACCCTGGAAATGGACTTTCGTCAAATTGACATAGAGTACATACACACACACACACACACACACACACGAGACTCGGGTCCTTTCAACCTAATGGTTGTCCGTTGACACTGGTCAGTGAGTATCCACTATCTAGGTCCTAAAACAGACATTGTATGATAGTGTCTGCAGTTGCGTCATGCGCGCAGGAGCATAGTCCAGAAATGTGTGCAATTGCAGCGGATGCCCCAAAGTTGAGCTGTGATATATTGTTAGCTTCACATTATATTGCAGCTGACATTTCGCGTGACATTAGGTGCGAGCTGGCTGGAGCATGATTCATATAATTCTGGACACAACCTGAAGATTGGGAGAGTACATTTGAGTAATGACTAGCTTCCACACAATGTGCGGCACTCGGGCGGAGTGAATGGGCGGCGAGAACTATGGTCTTCTATCCGACCGTCCAATGTCGCTCACCAGAACAGATCGGAGAACATGTGCGGCCAACGTGACGCAATGACACAAGTTGAGCCGATTCTGATAACAAAAGCAGAGCGGCGGACCGTCTCGCTGCAGGAACTTGTTTTGCACGAGAAAAGTTTCGCAGCGGCAGTACCTATAGCGAATACAGAAAGTCTGGCAAATCTCGGTTTGAATCATTCCATCGCTTTGAAATGTAACATAAGTTTTTGAAAGTTTACTCTAAATATGTCCTGGACATTAAATTGATGTCAATGGAATTAGTTTTCCTCATGAATATAGAAAGTTATAAGCATACCAATACATATTATGTCATTATGTCATTATGTCTCATCGATTTAAGGGTATTAGATTATCTGAATCACGTTTGGGAGCATTTTTTTCTTTCATACAATATCTTATCAAAAGATTCATGTTAATCAACAGTGCAGATACATAAACCAAAAGTGGGCTACCAATGCTGATATCCAGCTGAAAGCGAGGTCGCTCAATCCTTCGACGAATTCGTTCGGAATTTAATCGGAAAGAATGCTCGTAAGCATTCGGACGCAGTGAAGACGTCTGCACTAAATAAACGACACGTGCAGTTATTTTTCCTCGACTTGCAGCGCGGGGAAATCATGCTGATTAAAGTACATACGATACAACGCCTATCGCCACAAGAAGTTTTCGCTATTAATGATCATATTTATTTTGAGACGTACCCATGCAAAAACACGTCTTAGGCATACAAGAGAGAACAATAATTATTGTTTGTTATGCGAGATAGAAGAAAGCAGCCCGACTTTGATGATACATTCATTAGTGACTTCAAACGACTCCGGTCCAGGCCGCAAAACCACACAGCGATGCCATTTTCAAGGGACCTCCCCATCCAATGCTAGCTTAGCTTCACCCAAACCCAGCCAGCTGTGCACCGAACCCCACTGCAGACTGCACTCAGAAGATTCCGGAACGTTCCGCCCTCTCCCTGCTCAGCGGAGCGGCAAACGCTGAAAAAACCGGCACCGATCGCCGACCTAGCAGCGCCCACTCCCCCGCCAGTACCAAGCCTCAGCCGCCGACACAAAACACACGTCCGGTTCTCAGACTGACCCCTCGGCGAAAACAGAGCCCGCTGCCGGCCGGCAGCGGCAGCCGGAAAATCCCCGTTTCCGGCGCATTTTCCGGGATCGCCGCGGGCACTGTAGTCTGTAATCCGCCAGAAGCCAGAACTATTATCTGTGGCCAGCGGGCGTGTAGTGCGAATAGGTTAGAGCCAGGGTTCACTCGGGCCACTCAGCCGGCCAAAGGTCGAGAAGAAAATGGCAAGAAAATCGATGAAAGCTGGCTGCTACTGCATCACCATGGTGAGAACTAGAATTCAGGCTAATAGAAACAAACATACAGTACTCAAATCAAAAGCTTTCTAAGCCAGCAAATCCGATGACTACCATGCAACCCGTTTTCGTCGATTTTAAACTCGGCGAAGGTAACCCCAGTTGCCGCATACCATGTGATGCGGCTTCTGACTGACTATTCACCTGTTCCCATTGTCCGGCAGTGACTCGTCGGTGGTCCTGCCCCGGACTCGGTGACTCATTGGCCCAGTTCTGAGTCGATCCGCTGCGGCCGCGTGAGGCAGTGCATCGCTGTCTGCGTCCGACCACGTCCGATGCACAGGAAATGAGACCGAGCACTCCGACGACGTCACCATGACCCCATTTCCGCCCCCCCCCCCCCCCACATCGGAGGCTCCCAGGGGGCGGGGGGCGGAACTGCCTGTCGGCTGTCCGGGCTCATGCCGGCTGTTTGGCGAAGCACGTGACCCCCCTTTTAGCGCACACCAGAGACACGTAGCCCTCCTTTTGGCGGACACTAGAAGCGCATACCCTTCCTTTTGGCGGACACCAGAAGCACATACCCTTCCTTTTGGCGGACGCCAGAAGCACATATCCTTCCTTTTGGCGGACACAAGAAGCACATATCCTTCCTTTTGGCGGACGCCAGAAGCACATATCCTTCCTTTTGGTGGACACTAGAAGCACATACCCTTCCTTTTGGTGGACGCCAGAAGCACATATCCTTCCTTTTGGTGGACACTAGAAGCACATACCCTTCCTTTTGTCGGACACCAGAAGCACATATCCTTCCTTTTGGCGGACGCCAGAAACACATATCCTTCATTTTGGTGGACACTGGAAGCACATACCCTTCCTTTTGGCGGACGCCAGAAGCACATATCCTTCCTTTTGGCGGACGCCAGAAGCACATATCCTTCCTTTTGGTGGACACCAGAAACACATACACTTCCTTTTGGCGGACACTAGAAGCACTTATCACATCCGGTCGCCGTTTAACCGTCGGAAGGCCGAGGAACGGCTGCTGAGCCGCCGTAAGGCAGACGCCAGACACCGCTGGCGCTTTTCTCGTCTCCGGGCGACGTGGAGGAATCCATCTCCTGTCTGCGCGGCGGACTCGCCGACCGGAACGGCCCACTTCCGGGGTGGGGCTCAGCGGCGATGGAACCGGAGGGAATCCCTGCGCGCGGAACGGCGGCCGGACCCAGCTGATGCCGAGAACGGGCGATCCAGCTAGCTCTGACGCCGCGGAGGCTAGCGGGCGGCGGAGGCGTGACACCTGACAAATATGAGGCCTCTGCTCGGAGCGGGGTTGTTCGGGGGCGGGCTCGGGTTATCGGTGGAGCCAGGCGGATGGAGCCGCCACAGGATCAGGTCATCATCACGCCACGGGTCGGTTCGCTCGGCTGATGGCCACTGTGGGCTCAGCAGCAACACGAGCTGCAGCAGGCTTGGACATAGGCGGAATAGCTGTACAGATACGTGATTGTTGGATCAGGAAGTTTGCAAATGAATTCAGGAGGTTGCAATTACAATTTAGAAGTTGAAGCGGGCACGGACAAAGTTAATGTTTTTTTTTTAATAAACAAAAACACAGAGGAATTAGGACTGAAGAGATTTTGAATTGGTTAACCAACAAGAGAAGCTCGTCCGTAGACAACTTGAAAGTGGTATAATTAGGTGGAGTGGGGTAAAAAGGAAGCAATTCAATTATTGAACAAAGTAACTGTGAACCAACACAGCAACTTAATGTGAAAATAACGCGTCCAGTGAAGCCAGGTTTCCGATAAGACCCATACCGTTAAAAGGCACGACAGGAACGAGCCCAGTAAGCGAGCGGCCGTGTGGTTTGGACGTTAACCACCGGCAGTGATTGATACCGCTCTCTTCGCCGCTGATGTTTCCGTTGCTTCCGTGATGGCGCGCCGACAGAACACCATTTCCAGCGGCGCGGCAGATAGAGCCAAGTCGTAATTCCACCAACACCGAATCCGCGGGAAATTGCACAGGCTGACGAAATCGGCACCACTAACTCAGCTCTGACAGCGCGCAGGGGAGGCACAAATAATCCTAAATAGAACGATTGCTGTCAAAATAACGCTGCAGGAAAACGACGGTGGCAAAATGGCGCATTGGAAACACCGTTTGCGAGCTGAGACGAGCATTCGACATGGCTGGAGATAATATATAGCTGCTATTATCAACCTCAAATACTGGGAACATTGGCTACGACAATTCCACAACCCTTTTAACTTTGTGAATAACGTTATGCCATCATCTTCTCCACTTCCCGCAGCGAAACAGCAACCAGATAAAAACAGCGCATCCTGCATATCAACACCACGATTTGAGCAGCTGTGAGAGACAGCTCAGGACGACCATATGCGTCCAAACAGCTCGCTGAATGTCAAGCGGCTCCGGCCACCGCGTCGCCTCAGCACCACCCCAGCCTCTGATCAACACGTGAAGAGCGACACGCCCACCCAGCGAACAACAGCTGCGGAAGCCCTATTCCGTCCCGTGTCGGACGCCGTACAATAGTCGCCACGACGGCCTGCACGAGACCATCTCGCGACGCCTCGCAGCCGCCCCGCAGCCGCCCCGCAGCCGGTGGCCGCCGCCGTTTCCCGGCCGCGTGTGCCGCTTCCCAACCGGCCGGCACGGGCATCACACTCGATTTACGGTGCACGCCACGCAGAGAAGTTGTGCGCGCGTGACCAAAATAGCCGGAGGGCGAGCGGTGGCGCCGGGCGGCTGGACGTCTTCGTGCCCCATCAGCGCCGGTGCCGGCTCCGGTCGACACCGGTCGAGTTAGGCGGTCATATATCAGTGTGGTTACTATAACACGTCGACAGCGGTACCGGAGGCGAAATTAGCTGCACCAGTCCCGCTGTGAGAAATACAATTATCGCCAGTCCGCACCGCCGGCAGATGGGCTCAAAAGAGAAATGTCGTCACAAATGGAATATTCCCAGGACACGAGTCCGACCAAGAATGTGACGTTATTTCCCGAAGCGGACGTGCTCGTAGCGCCTGAAATTGCCGTCATATACCATGTTGACAATTGGCCTCCTGAGCATTTTGCTTGAAATGAGTTAGCTGGGGGCACCCAGTGCACATAAAATTGCTGAAACGACTGAGAATTCGTTGTATACGTGATGTATTGTTAAATATGTTTACCAACACCATGAATTGTATTAGAGCAAGCATGTTAGTCATTGCCAATTGTCATTTTAAACCAGTGTACTCGTATGTGTTCATGCTTTTTTTTTGTAGCTGGTGTTTTTCCTATCATAATTGAAATCGTTACTCTGCTCATATTATAAAACATTTCAGCGCTTTGCAAAATATTAAAACATTGTTACTGTTGGACAGTAAAAGTGAAAATTGACACCAACTTCTGACAACGTCATGACATTCAACAACAGGTTTCCCTCTAATTATAACGAAAATAGAATGCATGTTTCCGTCGAACTCACCTGATCAGCTCGAAGATCTCTGGCTTGTTGCGTTCCCTGATCTTCATCCTGTCCTTCATCGCTGTGATGATGTTGTTAGCCTTGTCGTCGGCACCGTGCTTGGAGCTCTTCTCAGCCGCCCCTGAGGTCACAAAGGTCCACAGACTCCGATCAGTAGGGTCGAATGAAAAGGAGTACAGTCAAGTTTATGGGAGCCGAAATTGGATCACGTATTGACCGTGCTGAAAAATGTGATTTGTTCATATTCCTGATGCATCAAAACGCATTTAGCCTTAGATTCAATTGCAACCGGTAATGTTTGAAGTGCAGTAACACAAGCTTACGATCTTGTTCATATAATGTACCACACAGTTTGAGTAGAACAATGACTAGCAATGTATGCATGTTTGATGTGTGAACGAAGTTTGTATTCATCAATTTATACCATAATAATTGCATTCGTCGTTGAGTTTTAGTTCCCCATGTACATTGACCAAAATAATTAGTAAAATAACAAATAACTAGTAAATAGCTAGTTAGCTTAGCATTTTTTGTGACGTCTCGGCGTCGACCGACTTCATTAAAACTTAACTAAACAAGCCATCACTCCACACCACGCTCACTCTGAAGGCAGTCGGCGTTGAGCAGATCCTTGCACTTTTCGTGACACTTGACTCCGCACTCTGTGCAGCGGACGCCCTGGCGCGCGATGCCCCACAGCAGACCCTCGCACTCGTAGCAGTACGTCGGCGAGGTGGCCGTCCACGGCACGAAGTTGTGCGGCGTTGTGCTGCTGATGGGGTAGATGAGCGCCTGCAGCGTCTTCTTGTACACGTGCATCTTCTATTGAAGCCGTAGGGAACGGGAAGAGGGACATGGTGACGTCAGCAGCCATGGGTTAGACACATATTGACGCTACCGTCCGGAACCTAGCTAATCGAATGCTAAAAAGCTCGCAGGTGCCCTCCTGGTCAACTTTCACATGCGTGTATGGCTATTTCAATGTGATGGCCAGAGATATATAGGCTCCTTCCGCTATTACGCCGGGTTAATCTGGGACTAATGTATAGGTCACTGCCAACCAGTGATGACCTACGTCTCGACAGCAGCAAGTGACCCGCTGATGACCTACGTCTCGACAGCAGCAAGTGACCCGCTGATGACCTACGTCTCGACAGCAGCAAGTGACCCGCTGATGACCTACGTCTCGACAGCAGCAAGTGACCCGCTGATGACCTACGTCTCGACAGCAGCAAGTGACCCGCTGATGACCTACGTCTCGACAGAAGCAAGTGACCCGCTGATGACCCACGTCTCGACAGCAGCAAGTGACCCGCTGATGACCTACGTCTCGACAGCAGCAAGTGACCCGCTGATGACCTACGTCTCGACAGCAGCAAGTGACCCGCTGATGACCTACGTCTCGACAGCAGCAAGTGACCCGCTGATGACCTACGTCTCGACAGCAGCAAGTGACCCGCTGATGACCTACGTCTCGACAGCAGCAAGTGACCCGCTGATGACCTACGTCTCGACAGCAGCAAGTGACCCGCTGATGACCTACGTCTCGACAGCAGCAAGTGACCCGCTGATGACCTACGTCTCGACCAGAGTCTGTAAGTGACAAGGTGATGACCTACGTCTCGACAGCAGCAAGTGACCCGCTGATGACCTACGTCTCGACCAGAGTCTGTACGTGACAAGGTGATGACCTACGTCTCGACAGCAGCAAGTGACCCGCTGATGACCTACGTCTCGACCAGAGTCTGTACGTGACAAGGTGATGA